>AWOL01S0044824.1:27906-68589 GCA_000715115.1 Nicotiana otophora | reverse complement strand
AACACCGAGGGGAACAGACCTCCCAGCCAACAAGAGCCTAACCAATCATCATCATCCGGCAGGTAAGGCTCCGAGGACGTCGCCAACTCAGGTGGGAGAGAATGTCATGGGCTGCTTTCCATCATCGACCCATGACCCCTTGGACGCGCCCCGTGGCGTCCCGGCAAGCCACCCAACACCTAGCACCACGGTCAACTCTGTGGTCTCGACAGCGCCAAGTGACAAGCGAGCATGCGTCTCTGTTGCCCCACCGATAATCAGTGCCAGCGCCCAGCGGCTGGCGAATGCCATCAATGCCGCGCGCACCGACAATGTTGCGCGCACAAACCATCATGTTGCCAACAATGCCGCACGCACAGACAGTGCTACGTGCGCAGACCTAATGCCAAGCACCAGCGCCCCGCCGCTGGCAGATCCAAATAGTGCCACGCGCGCCCACAGCAATGCGCGCGCAGACCCTGATGCTCAAGACAAAGTTGCTGCCATCAGACTTGCTTCCATAGAAGATTAAGTCCTTTTCATTGTAATTATAGAGTAGTTTTACTTCATTCATTTTCAGTGTGCTTCTACAGCTTTCTTAGGTCAACTCATGTAACTTTGATTTATTTTTTTAAGCATTATTAAGGGAGACCAAAGCATTCAAACAATTCTCTGTACTGGTGTCTCTCCTCCTGACACCGCATTGCATCTTGTAATAGCTTTCATCATCATCAAAGAATATGGTACTGTGAGGTCTGTTATACAAAATGTACATAAGAAATTCCTAAAAGGAAATATCGGAGAGATTTCTGAGGACTGTATGCTCTCTTCACAAACCAAGGACAAATTTGTACGATTGATCTTTCACCAATATAGCAATACCTGCTCACTAAGACAAAAAAGGACTGCAACCTTTCAAGAATAAAACAAAACACGGTAAAGATAAAATATGCTGGTCTCCTAGGACAACCTGATAGCAACATAAAACCTTTTGTAGTACTCCTATTTCCTTAAACTTCACTTCCTTCTTCTTTCGTGTGTCCATATCCTCTCTTCTTTTTATTTCTCCACAAACCCTCATATGATGGAGTTAGCAACTAAAGATCATTTCCATGGAATAGGAAAAACACAATGCTTGATCGGAAACATTTTCTCAGACATAGTTTTTGATACCAGATACGTGGAGTGCATGGTTCAAAGAATATGGTACTGTGAGGTTAGAGTGACGAGAATCAGAGGCAACATGTTTGAGTTTTATTTCGAAAAAGGTGATGATTGTTACAGAGTTCTTCGGGCTGCTCCTTGGACAGTCCAAGGCGGATGTCTTCTCATTCTTTCTCCTTTGTTCTCTGATAATATACCTTCTGAGTTAATGTTCTGGGTTCAGGTTCACGGCTTACCAACTCACTACTTCACTGATCAAAACGCTTTCAAGATTGGTCAATATTTGGGGAAATATTTGTATGTTGACAAGGGTGTTTGGAGCAATAAGTTTCTACGGATTCCGGTGAGGTTTGACATCACAAATCCATTGGTCTCTGGATTTTGCCTTAACTCTAGCTGGATTCGTTTCAAGTACGAAGGATTGAGCCAGTTTTGCTACAAATGTGGTCGTATTGGACATCACGAGAGCACATGTAAATTCCCACCACCACCAGGGAATGAACGGTTTGGCCCTTGGTTACGTGTTGAATCTTTGAGTCTGCTTAAGCCTACTAAAACAGAGGACTCCATTACTGTTGTCCAGAATCATTCGCCAAAGTTCAAACTGATTCCTTCACCAAAGCTCCAGGAATGGCAAAAAATATCACCTGATCAACACCTAGACAATCTTGAGACTACCCCACAAAAGTATGCTTTAACTTGTTCTGTTTTTTCTAAGTACATTTAAAATTATATACTACTAGAGTGCTACTAATTTTGTGTGTATGTGTAAACAGGAACGATTGGGCAAGGTTGACGATGAACGGGGTAGATTCGATGATGATGATAGTCAACTGCGTAGTAATAACTCGCCGAGTAGCAGAGGCTAATGAAGTGGAGGGATATGGATTGTTGATTCTGATGATGGTTGCTTATTTCTTCTACTTGGTAATCAAGTTTAATGTTATTATAGTCCAGAGATCTTCTTTCTTCCAAATAATTGATGGTACTAAAGGAAACTCCATGGCAGGGTATAGTCCAGTAACTCAGCTTAAGGACTTGTTCATCTTGCTCATGTTTTGTGTTACATTTCTTATGTTTTGTTGATTGTCCGCAGTTCATTTATTTTTCCAGTTGATTGTCCTGCTCTTTTCGGACACTAATATAGGAGCTTAGTGGTAGTATATGTTTTGCAAAAAATTGACAGACACGTAGCCTGCTTAGATGGTTAACCATGTTGCAGTGAAACTCTAACAACTCCCTTTTTGTTATGGACCTTACATAATTTTACTCTTGTTTTTTTACCAGTATGTATCTTTGCTTTCATATTTCTCTTAACAATTTTATCATTCTTTTACTAAGTACTCCCACTTGGCAAAATAAATTCAACAAGTATGAATAGTGAGTCAAACTTTGAAATAAAAAAGAAATTAAAGAGACAAAAAGTGCCATCTGCATTTTTGGAAACTATAAGCTTTAGTGCTTTACCTGTAGCACAATACAATAGATCTTTTATTGGATAATCAGAAATACAAAGGAATTTGGTTACAACTTTATTCTTATAAGTATAACTATATATATATATCAGTCCATAGGACTCTCATTCCCAGCATTAGGCATGAACATAGGGTAAAGGAATCAGGTACAAATTGTTTTTCCTTTCAAGAGCATTGCCAAATTTCTCAGTCATGTCTAGTTCATGTGGATTCATTCCATTGGGAAGCTTCCAATCAAAATGGTAGAGTAATAGTGCTAGACTAAGCTCCACAGTTGCCATTGAAAATGATATTCCAGGGCAAATTCTTCTTCCTGTGCCAAATGGCGTAAACTCGAAATGAGCTCCAGTAAAATCAAGGTGACTTTCATTAAATCTCTCTGGATCAAATGTTTCAGGATTTGACCAATAATTTGGATCCCTAGAAATTGCCCAAAAATTCACAAGGGCCATTGTGCCTTTTGGTATAACATAGCCATTAATCTCACACTCTTCCCTTGATTCTCTAGGTGCTAATAGTGGAGCTAAAGGATGAAACCTTACTGTCTCCTTAACTACCATTTTTAGGTACTTAAGTTTCTGAATATCAGTTTGATCAATTCCCTCTAATTTCCCTTTGAAAACTTCTCTCACTTCATCTTGTGCTTTTTTCATTATTTTGGGATTTTTCATTAGTTCTGAGAAAGCCCATTCCATTGTTGATGCTGAAGTTGTAGATCCTCCTGCAAACAAGTCCTGCATATCCAACTTAACTATTAGTAGCAGAACTAATTTAGAACTATAAAGAATTTAAATTCACTAAGACTAAATTAAGAAATTAGGAATTATAAGGTTCAACAACTACTATTGTTACTACGCATCAATCCCAAATAAGTTGGGATCGGCAATATGAATTCCCATATCCATGTCGCTCCATTTGAGCTCATCTCAATCTAATATTATATGAAATAAAGGTTTATATGGTTAGTCAAGTCAACAAAAAGTACAACACAAGTCAAAATAATGAATTTGCAGATTTGATTTACTAAGCAAAAGGAAAGAAGCTACAAAGAGAGAAGATCCAACTTACAATGATTATAGCCTTAATATTATCCCTTGTGATAGGAATTGAAAAATCTTGACTCTTTTGAAGCCTTAGGAGAACATCAACTATATCTTCTTCTTCTGTGGGATCACCATTAGTACTCCCATTATGGGATTCATGTTCATTGATAATTTCTTCTAAAAGAACATCAACCTCGTCGTGCATTTTACGTAGTTTGTATTTTAATCCACTCAAAAAATGAATTATCTTCACTGAGGGAAAAAGATCGGCAAGATCAAATACTCCAGCTGAACCAGCCACTGTTCTCATTATATCAATCAAAGAGCCCTGATTTTTACAAGCCCTGCCTACACTTGCTTTGCAAATAACCGAATTCGTATACAACGACAACGTTTCAGTTAAGTTGATTGGACTGCCTCCAGTAGCAGAATCAGCTTTAATTGAGCTAACAAGATTGGATATCTCATTAAACATCTTGGGATAAAATGACTGAATATTTTTATGACTAAGGAGTTCTTGAATACAAATTTTGCGCATTTGTCTCCAGAAATCACCATAGTTACAAAATCCCATGTCAGCATGATCATAAAACATTTCCTTTCCAACCAAAAGCACCGGTCGATTAGTGAAATTGAGATCATGTTTTCTCATCACTTCTCTAACCATTTGAGGTGATGAAACAACAATGGCTGAACGTTCGCCGAGTTTCATGTGCATTAAAGGTCCATGTTTTGAGGCTAATTTGGCAAGAGTACGATGTGGTAGTAACTCAGATGATTTCCAGTCGACAAGTTGGTGTATGTTTCCTATGAATGGGAGCTTTATAGGCCCTGGAGGCAATTTTCTTCTATTATTACACACTTTGAACCATTTAGTGACAAGTAAGGGCAAAAGGAGAAGCAAAGCGCCAAGAAGAAAAGATAGTTCCATTTCCATATGGTGTATTCAAGAAATCTTAAATGAGATTGGCTATGTTTATGGATTAAAATATGCCACCTATTTATACAAGAGTAATCATTCGTGATTGAATAAAACTCTTACAAGGATCTTCTAATAAATCATTCTGTATGAATAGTGCTGTATATTATAATGAGAGGCCCGTCAATCGTCATATTAAGACATATGTTGAACCTGGTATGCGGCCAACATCGTGAGAAAATTTTAGTTTAGATGGAGAGAAAAGGGGATGTTTAGATGAAATAACGTCAATCAAATCAGGAGTTTTCCTGCATCTTGGGCTTCACTGGTCAACATGGCTAGTCTAGGAAAGTGTCTCTAGGGAAGGCATGCTAATTGAGAAAAAGGTATACATCTAATTGGTATAGTAATGATTAAGGGTTAATTTCACTTATAATCATCAAACTTATCATTTATTTTATAAAAGTTACTTATCTATTTTTTATCAATTAAAAATTACCCAACTTTACTTTTGTAACTTAAAAGTCATTCTAGTTCAAAACCTATAAAATATCTTGTAACACGTGAATCAAAGTAATACAAATTCATTTATGCTTTCTAGCTACTGCAAAAGTTCTTATTTAATTATCCTGCTCTTCAATCATAACTAGGCTCGAACCAAAGGTCCAATCGAGGGTAAAATTACTGTTCAACGTAGGTTCGAGATTGGCAATAACATTACAACTGGTTTGATTGTTTATTTTGTCTTTAACTTATTTATCTAATATTCTTGATTATTTTTGTTGAATCAATCCACGTATTCTTAAAACCGCGTATAAATTTAATTGTTATCCGATTTCAGGGTAAACAGTTTGGCGTCCACTGTGGGGCTAAGGATAATAGTGGTGATTTGATACAAATCTGCATAGCACACCCTATTTTTCGCTTGTTCTTTAAAGTCTTAATTTCAGGTCATCTTAAAATGTTGAATTCTCAATCTGCCCACTTGACTGTTGACGCTGAGTCTGGCCATCATGGCAAAACTAATAATTTGGTACCTAGAAACGATGTGTCTCCTTCTGATCCCAATGGTGTCCTAGTTGCCGATCCGGTCAATGCTAACTCACAGGTGGCCATCGACGTTAATTTGCAAATTGATCCTGAAAAAGCGTTTGCGGGGGATCCCGACCAACAGCCCGAGAAGCGCCCGAAGGCGAAGGTGATGAGGTAAGCCTACGGTTAATCTTCGAAATGTTGCAGGCTCAACAGAAAGTGATAGCGAGCTGCAGAATCAAAGCCATGCCCCCAGTAGGGTTGAGCCCGAACATAAAATTGAGGCCAATGACAAGAAGGTGGAAACATAAAATTCTAGTGTCGATAAAATCCCAGGAGCACTCCCGATATTGAAAGAGCCGAATTCCAGAAATTTATCCAGAATCCTTTTCCTTCGAGCGCGGTACTAAAGCCGATCCCAAAGAGGTTACTTATGCCCGATATCCCCAAATATAACGGAATCATGGATCCGAACGAGCATGTGACCTCCTATACATACGCAATCAAAGGAAACGACTAGGAAGATGATGAAATCGAATTGGTGTTACAGAAGAAGTTTGGGGAGACTTTGTCCAAATGAGCAATGATATGGTATCACAACTTACCCCCAAATTCCATTGATGCATTTTCATGCTTGCAGATGCTTTCGTGAAGGCCCATGCTGGGGCTATCAAGGTTGAGACCAGAAATTCGGACCTTTTCAAGGTTAAACATAGAAACAAGGAGATGCTTAGGGAGTTTGTGTCAAGGTTCTAGATGGAATAGATGGACCTGCCTCTGGTTGCGGATGATTGGGCCGTTCGGGTATTCACTCGGGGCTTAACCCCCAAAGCTCCTTGTTTTCTCAGCAGCTAAAACAAAATTTTGTAGAGTACCCCATGGTGACTTGGGGCGACGTCCACAATAGGTACCAATCGAAGATCAGGGTTGAGGATGACCAGCTCGGAGCTCCTTCTGGGTCTTTTTATCCCATTAGGGCCGACGACAGGTCTAAGAGAGCCATTGATCATGATCCAAGGTCAGTCCGGGATTGGTACCAACCATACAACGCATATAAAAGGGAAAATGGGTCCAAGTGTCACCCCACAAGGAACAAAAATAGAGGCAATTGAGGTCCCAGTAGCCGAGGTTTGATGAGCGAAAATGGTTTCGACAGGCCGCTTGGCAGTAGGGAAGCACTGAGATTATCAGAGCATAACTTCAACGTTGATGCTGCCAGCGTCGTGTCAGCCATCGGGCGAATCAAAGAGACCAAGTGGCCCCTAACATTGCAGTCTGACCCTACCCAAAGAGATCCTAACTTTAATATATACGTATCACGGCACTCGTGGTCACAGGACCTAGGATTGCCGACATCTAAGAGAAGAATTGCCCGGTTATTCAACAACGGCACCTCCGAGAATTTCTAAGTGATCGAGCCAAAAACCACTTCAGGAACAGGGACGCCAACAAACAGATCGAACAAGAGGAGCCTCAGCACATCATCAACATGATCATTGGAGGGGTCGATGTCCCCCAAGGACCAATGATAAAACGCACTTATGTGTCTATCACGAGGGAAAACTGCACCCGAGATTATGTCCCGGAGGGAACCATTTTGTTCAGCGACGAGGATGCCGAGGGCATCGTGCAACTTCACAATGATGCACTGGTAATATCTGTACTTATCAATAAATCTCGAGTTAAACGTGTGTTGATTGATCCAAGTAGCTCGGCCAACATCATCAGATCAAGGGTCGTAGAGCAATTAGGGTTATAGGACCAAATAGTGCCAGCAGTCCGGGTGTTGAACGGATTTAACATGGCATGCGAAACAATTAAAGGGGAGATAACCCTGCCGGTGAACACCATCGGGACGATCCAAGAGACAAAATTCTACGTGATGGAGGGGGACATGAGGTATAACGCTCTATTCGGAAGGTCGTGGGTTCATAACATGAGGGCGGTATCCTCGACCTTGCACCAGGAATTGAAAATTCCCTACACCAGGAGGGGTCAAGACGGTCTACGGAGAGCAGCCGGCTGCAAAGGAGATGTTCGCAGTCGACGAGGTAATCCTGGTGCCCGTAAATTCGACATTAAGGAACACAGAGCCAACCTGAAAGGAAGAAATTTAATAGCAGTCATTGATGCCGGTCTTGGCTGAACCGGAGGAACGAGGAATAGACGAGGAGGAGGATTACGGAGTCTTGAGATCGTTCATAGCTCTTGATGACACCGGCGCCACCAAATTGATGGTCGAAGAGTTAGAGCAAGTCATATTAATTGAACACCTACCGGATCGAAAGGTATACCTGGGCATGGGGTTAACCCCCAAGCTCAGGAAAAAAAACTCATTGATTTTCATAAAGCTAACATAGATTGTTTCGCTTGGTCCCATCTTGACATGACAGAGATCCCATCGGAGATAACCACTCATAAGCTGAGTTTGGACCCGAAGTTCCATATGGTTAAGAAAAAGAGGAGGCCACAGTCCGAGATCAAGCATGCATTCATCAAGGACGAGGTATCCAAACTTCTTAAAATAGGGTCCATCCGGGAAATTAAATACCCGGACTGGTTAGCTAATGTAGTGGTAGTACCTAAAACAGGGAATAAGCTAAGAATGTCTGTAGATTACAAAGACCTAAACAAAGCGTGCCCAAAGGATTCTTTCCCATTGCCTAACATCAATCGGATGATCGACGCGACGGTCGGACATGAGATACTATGCTTTCTTGATGCCTATTCCGAGTACAACCAAATCTGCTTGGACCTGGATGATCAAGAAAAGACTTCTTTCATCACTAAATTTGGCACCTACTGTTATAATGTAATGTAGTTTGGATTAAAGATCTCCGGTGCCACCTATTAACGCCTAGTAAACCGTATGTTCGAAGAACAGATAGGAAAATCAACGAAAGTTTATATTGACGATATGTTGGTCATGTCCCTACGAGCAGAAGACTATTTGAAACATTTGCAGGAGACCTTCAACATATTGAAGAAATACAATATGAAGCTGAACCCCGGAGAAATGCGCATTTGGGGTCGGATCAGGATAATTCCTTGGGTTCATGTTATTCAATCGAGGGATCGAGATCAACCCCAAAAAAATCAAGGCCATAGAGGACATCACCGTGGTGGACAACATCAAGGCCGTTCAAAGATTTACTGGGCGTATAATCGCCCTAGGCCGGTTCATCTCGAGGTCCTCGGATAAAAGCCATCGCTCATTCTCACTGTTAAATAAGAAGAATAACTTTTCCTGGACCCCATAATGCCAGCAAGCTTTGGAAGAACTCAAACAGTACCTATCGAGTCCACCCCTGTTGTACACTCCGAAGGCAGACGAACAATTGTACCTCTACTTGACAGTTTCCGAGGTGGAAGTAAGTGGAATCTTAGTCTGGGTGGAAGAAGGTATGCAATTTTCTATTTACTATGTTTGTAAAACTCTAGGCGAGGCCGAATCAAGGTATCCTCACCTGAAAAAATTGGTGCTCGTTTTGCTAAGAGCCTCCAGGAAGCTAAAGTCGTACTTTCAATGCCACCCCATATGTGTCGTGACCTTTTACCCGCTAAGGAACATCATACATAAGCCCGAGCTCTTGGGTCGGTTGGCCAAATGGGTCGTAGAAATTAGCAGGTACGATATCGAATATCTACCAGAACTACCATAAACTCTTAGATTTTGGCGGACTTCGTGGATGACTTTATGCTGGCCTTAATACCTTAAGTCGAAAGGGAATTACTATTAACCTCGGGGACCACTTTGGGAATCTGGACCCTTTTCACGGATGGTTTCTTGAACGCGAAGGGGTCCAAACTCAGTATCGTGTTAAAACCGCCTACGGGAAATGCAATTAGGCAATCTATTAGAACTGTGAAATTGACTAACAATGAGGCCGAGTATGAGGCCATGATTGTAGGTCTAGAATCGGCTAAAAGCCTCGGGGCCGAGGTGATCAAAACTAAGTGAGACTCTCTCCTCGTGGTAAATCAAGTTAATAGGACGTTCGAGGTAAAAGAAGAACGGATGCGAAGGTACTATGGACAAATTACAGGTAACCCTACATCAATTCAAGGAATGGACCCTGCAACATGTACTCCGAGATTAGAACAGTGAGGCCGATGAATTTAGTTCGGGAGCAGTAATGCAACTAATGAAATCGGTGATAAAAGAAGGACAGCCGAAGTAAACTCAACGAGTTTAACTTGGGATTGGAGGAACAAATACATAGACTACTTGAAGATAGGAAAATTGCCTTCGGATCCCAAAGAATCGAGAGCCATGTGCACCAAGGCTACCAGATATAGCTTGGTCGAAGGGGCATTGTTCAGGAGGACCTTCGACGGCCCGCTATCTTGATTCTTGGGACCGAGAGAGACCGAATATGCCATGAGAGATGTTCACGAAGGCACTTGCAGGAACTATTCAGGGGAAGAATCTTTGGTTCGGAAACTAATTAGGGTCGGCTATTACTGGGCCAAAATGGAGAAGAATGTGAAGGACTTCGTAGGAAAATGCGATGACTACCAAAGACACGCCTTGATGATCCATCAACTAGGAGAAATGCTCTACTCAGTCCTGTCACCGTGGACGTTTATGAAGTGGGGAATGGACATTGTCGGCCCCCTGCCATGGGCACCTAGTAAAGCTCAATTCATACTATTCATGACCGATTATTTTTGAAAATGGGCTAAGGCTCAAGCATTCGAAAAGGTCTGGGATAAAGAAGTCATCGACTTCATCTTGGACTACATAATATATCGATTTGGGATACTGACCGAGATCGTTTGCAACAATGGAAAATAATTCGTAGGCATCATGGTGAGTTAGTTTTTAGAAGATCATAAGATCAAGAAGATACTATCAATGCCTTATTACCTTAGTAGGAACGGGAAAGAAGAATCAACGAACAAGACTATACTTCAAAACCTGAAAAAGAGGTTAACCGGTGCAAAAGAAAAATGGAAGGAGATCCTACCCAAAGTTCTGTGGGCATACTGTACCAGTCCAGCACCCGCTGGGCCACCCCATTTTCCTTGGTCTATAGAGTCGAAGCCTTAATACCAGTCGAGGTGGGAGAACCGAGCCTCAGGTTCCAGTATGCGATCGAAGAGCCAAACGGCTAGGCGATGATCACGATCCTAGAACTATTGGATGAAAGGCGGAAGGTCGCCCTGGTCCAGTTGGCCGCCCAAAATCAGCGAATAGAAAGGTATTACAACCGAAGAGCCAGCCTCCGACACTTTCAAGTCGCAGACTTGGTGTTGAGGAAAGTAACACTTCACACCAGGAACCTGAACGAAGTGAAACTAGGTCCGTACTGGGAAGGACCGTATTGAGTTGTCGGGGTAACTGCAAAGGCTCATATAAACTTGAAGAGGGAAACGACGTACAATGACCTAACAACCGAAACATAACACACTTAAAGTGGTACTACTGCTAAGGTACGAACTCAATTACTTTTTAATCATGTTATAAATCGGACTAACGTATATAGGTTTAGTGAAGGACGAATGTGGATATTAGGTCTGAAAGTACGTGTTGCACTCTTTTTCCCTTGAATCGATTTTGTCCCGAAGTGGGATTTTCGGCAAGGTGTTTAACGAGGCAACAGTAAAACGTGCTACCTTAGATTTGAAGACCGACTTTAAGCCGGAATCGATGGTCGTGTGCATAAGATCAACAGTATCTGAGCCCTCACGAGTTCGACCTCGAATATTGGGGGCCATTACCCCCGAGTTAAGATCTTTAGCAGGGGAAAAAGAAAATTGTATCTGCTAAGAGATAAGGCTTGGTGGTTAGGATTCATTGTAAGGGTCAAACGGTCGTATGAACCGTGCTCACATAGTCCACTCTAACCATGGCACAAGTTTTTATGCGCCTTCGATCGTGTAACTTGCATACTAAGCAATGAAAGAAATTTCTACTTCCCTTGCACTTTGTTACTGCATTTGGTTTCTTCGATCATGGATCCTAAAGCCCATGGGCTACCCCTACTTGGGAACTGTTAAGCCCGCGGGCTATTCCTACTCGGGGACTATCGTCTGATGAAAATTCGAACGACCCGGGCTACCGAATCCCAGGGGAACCAAACCTATTAGGCGGTGCCCAAATAAAAGGCTACGACCACCCTAAAAATGGATCAAAGACGTCCGAAGTCCGTAACCAGAAAGTAAGGCCCTTACGAAAATTTGAAACCTATTACAAGGTTACCCTCGGCAAAAACATCATCTAAAAACACTTAAGAATCTTAAAAACCTTCGCTCTCTCCAAGGGTTCAAAGCCACAAGTAAACCAAAGTTGCATCGAAGTAGGGCTCTGTTTGAACCTCCGAAAAATAGATTCTCCAGAACTACATCTTATTTTATGCTAAAGGCAAAAAAAACAATACGCAAATAGAAATTGCAAGTAGATTCTGGAAAACTAAAGACACGGTATTGCCTAAAAGGGAAAAATTTTATATACTCCAAATTATATTCACAAAGGTCCGATAGACCGGCCTCAAAATAAATTAAAACAATATACATAAGGAAAAACTGGAAAAATACTAAGGCATCTACGCATGGTCATTATTGGGGCCCGACTTTTCGCCAGAATCATTGGAGCCCTCCGATCCCTCGGAACCCTCAGAGCCTTTAAGACACTCAGGCTCGTATAGCTCATTTGCCTCAGCCTCGAGCCTCCTAGCTTCTTCAATCTCGGTCGATAGGTCAAAACCTCGAGCATGGATCTCTTCAAGGGTCTCTCTCCAAGATAGCCACTTTATGTACTCAGTCTTCATCTTTAAGCGAATCTCGACTGCCTCTAAATTGGCCTTATGCTGGGCTATTTTTCCTCGGCATCGGCAAAGGTTGCATCCAATTTGGACCTCAGTGCAACATATTCTTGTTCGAGGGCATCCCGTTTTATGACAGCGAAGCTCAGTTGTGCCTGGAGATCGTCATTCAGTTGAGACCACTTATCGGCTTTGTCCTTCGCCACCAAGAGTTTGTTTTCGACTGATGCCAGCTCCACCTTCGTAGTTTCCTTCTCCGAATCCAGCAGGTCCATCCTGCCCTTCCACACTTCGGTCATGGCCTGGACCTCGTCCATCTGAGCCCACAGCTGGTCAATCAGGTCTATCTTTTGTTGGACCTGCAAAATTGTGTTGTTAGTCACCACGCCTAGCTGCTCGTTTTTAGTCTCAAAGATCTTTACCTTCTCAACCAGGTCAGTGTGTTCCCGCTTTAGGGTCGAGGCCTCCTTTTGAGATTTTCCATCTCGGCCTAGAGAATCAAGAGGTCTTTGAGGGCCTCGTCCTGCTGCTCACTAAGAGCTTTGTACCTGTCCTTCTTTCGGACCTGGTCTTTGTGCTTGAACTCGAACTGGATAATCTCCAAGCGGTACTGGAGGAAGCTTTTATGGTGAAGCACCGAAGCCTGAAAAATAATGAAGTTAGCAGAGGACATCATAAACCAAAGTAAGATTCACAAATGGGTACAAAGGGCTGACGCCTTACCCGGTTCAGTGCCTGTTATGCCTTGTTGAAGAGGCTCGACATCTTTGCATGGTCTCCTCGGTCACTAGGAATCAGAGGTAGCTGGCTACACCCACCGGAGTAGGCAGGACCGGGGCATCCTCCGTAATTGTAAAAATGACAGTTCTCTTGCGCTTGGGGTCCACGCTCGGAGTAAGAAATCACTTCAGTAGTTTTGGGCTAGAACTCAGCCCACCATCTCCCGAGGGCACATCCTTCTTCGGGACCTCTGGTGACCAAGCCCAAAATAATCCTATAGTGCGGCCATATCCATGCCGTCAAAAAACGTGTTGAGGGCATCGTCTGGCCAAGCGCTCCATGACTTGAATTCTCTTTGCCTGATTGGGCCTCTTTGAGCATGGACTCGTTATAGGAGAGTGTCTCCATGATGTCAATGACACCGGTTGCCTCCTGATTGATGCCAAACCTACACCACTATTGAGTAGTGAGGATGGTCGATGCAGTTTTACCCAACAAGGTCGGGATCAATTTCCACAAGGAGTTAATTGATTTGGAATTAGGTTTATATCTAAGTCTAGATGCGTGTGTTGTTCCTAATTGCACTTCTAAACATGATGGTGTTGATTCTACTTCTAATTCTATTCTATTGTATGCAATGATTAAAGCTAAGTACAATATTTTTGATGTTGGTTTTCATGTGTTTAAAAGGACTAGGTTAGTGACTTTTGCCTAGGTGGACATCTAACGGGTAGTAAGAATCTAGGGCATGCTTGATTAATTTGGGATCGTAATATAGCTATCACACCCAAGTACTCACTCTATACCTCTCGGCAGTTTGAGTGATTTTGCCCAATTTGGCTTTCTCAAGTCCAAATGGGTATTCATGCAGTACAAGTGATATTAGCTCAAGTCTGGTATTAATATTTCTAGGTTTAACCGTTTCATTGGGGCTATCAATTTTTTGAGTTCACCCCAATTCCTTGTTAGCCTAGTTTTTCTAGACTTAGTCCATCTTTCTCAAGAAGAGCCTAAGTCACAAAAGCATGAATCAGTCTTTGCAACCACTAATTCCTCAATTTTAGCATGAACTAGGCTAAATATCACTAACCCATAAATAATCAAGCCCTAAAATTCAATACCCATTAAATACCCACACTAGGGTTGGGTCAATCATGTACAAAATTGTCCAAAAGGGAAAACCTAGCCGTCTCACGTACTCAGCAAAAATATAACATAACCTAAAATTGACAAAAAGATCTATTTATACTAAGATGAAATTTCCAGACAAAAATACCCCTATGGAGGTTTGCGGCCGAGTAATTTTGACTGCGGCCGCACACTTGCTTTCGCGGCCGCATAATTCTGATCGCGGTCCGCGTTTATTCACATATGGACCTGGGTTGAACCTTGGTTTGCGGACCGCATAATTTCCACCACGTCCGTGTGAAAGACTTCCATGGCCGCATAACTTTGATGCAGACCGCCATTCTCATTTTTGCTTGAATTATGCACTCTCTGAACCTTAGCAACCGCGGTCCGCGGAATTCCCATCACGGCCGTGCTGGTACTTTTGTGGTCGCATCTTCTTGTCGCGATCCGCGTTCATGTTTGTGCCCAAAAAACCATCTCTCTGATTCTTCATATCGTGGACCTCGAATAATGGTCGTGTCCGCGTTGATACTTTTGTGGCCGCACGTTTTTGTCGCGGTCTGCGTTCCACACCTCTTGACCCAGTTTTGGATTTTTTTAAGTTTTGACTGCTTTATGAGTTGATTATGGCTCCTTTGGCTCATTTTGAACAATTCCTGCAAGAAAGCATATCAAGTTAGTTTTCGGGAATACCTTCACGCATTTTTGGCCCAAAATAAAAGTAAAAGAGAGCAATTAACAGGCTAAAATCCCTACTTATCAACTCCCCCAAACTTAAGCTTTTGCTTGTCTTCCAGCAAATAAGGTAATTCCCACCTCCACAAGAAAAAGAAAAGGATATTTCAACTTGCCTAAGGTGGCTTCATCAAGCATCAATTGAGATTAATAATTACCCTCAACACATATGAATTATCAACAATATCATGTTATGACCTTTTGAGTTCCATAGTTCTAATGTGACACTAGAGCATCAAGAGTTGACTCAATTCATCAAGGAAACTCGCTCTCTCATGTAGGTCATTGTGGATTCCAAACTCCTTCTCCTCTACTCTTCATGAGAAAATCTTGCTTTTTTAGAATGTAACACTCAAAACAAGGATTGTGAAGATGTGCGCTCATCACTCTCAAAAGAATGCCACAAGTCCGGCTCTAAGTACCATAAGATTGACCCTTATGTAACTCACTACTAATGTAAGCTCACTCAACTTGAAATCATATAGGGCTTTAGCAGGGATGTAATGAAGTCTTTTGGATTTAGGTAGGACATAACGAACTATGATGGTTTCATCTTTCCTTAAGCACTCCATTTTCTCATTTCGGCTCATGCTTTCTTGACTCTTTGAGTCATTTTTCTTCTTCCTTATGGGAACTAGAGAGACAAACTGTCACTCTTTCTTACCCATGACAATCATTTCTTTCCTTTTCTCATCATTCCTCGCCTTTCATCATTATGTTCTTTGAATCCCTTCAACCTTCTCTTTCTTTTTGACGTATTTGTTTTTGGCTTTTCTTCCTTTTCTTTGCCTTTCCTTTTCAATAATTCTTTTTCTTCTTTGAACCTTTTATCACTTTGAAATTACTCGCCTCTCCCCAAACTTATGCTTTTGCCAATTGTTCATCATGAATGCTAAGGAAAGATTGGGTGCCAAGAGAGGATCATTATAGAACGGATAAAGGTTTGTAATGTGGCTATTGAATGAAAAGGCTTAGGCTCAAAGGAGTTGACTAGGGATATCATATTGTTAGGCTACAGAAGCTTTCAAAGTTCAACTTGGACCAAGGAGAGCCTACAATCATTTCTCAAGTCGAGCTACACTTAGAATTTCGCCTAGACAAACATTCAGGGCAAGTTCTAGACTTATTGGCACGAGACTTGGACTTGCAATTCAATACCTCACTTCTCAAGCTACTGGATTGTTAAAGAGAATAGAGTCGAGGGCCCACAACAACCCTAGCTAAGATTGAAGATTACAAATGACTCAAAGAAAACACTCGATGATTGTTTTAGCCAACGCAAGAGTCTAAAGGTCACAACTAGAGCTAATCTTTGCCAATCAATTTGTCTCTAATAATGAGGTCGAAGGTAAATGTGTTAATTCCAAGTGAAGCCTACTTGAGACACTTTTATTCATTACTACTACTATATACACCAAAACAAAAAGAAAACGAACTCGATCCCTTAAGAAGGTTGTCACGCCATCCATCATTGGGAAGAGCCACCCGATTCACACAACATCCACCTTTGAAAAGAACCGTGGCATTAAGAAAACCAAAGGCTTATTGATCACGCAGAATGTAAAAAGAAGCTAAAAACTCAAAAATAAGCTACTAAAGGAAATAAAAAGCTAAGTTATTAAGAAAAAATACGAAAGAAGTTATGAAGTAAACTACGGAAAGTAAAATGAATATGTACAATAATGGAGTGAAACAAATATGTACAAAATAGAAATGAATATATACATCGAATGGTAAAGTTATATACATACCAAAAGTGAAAAATAACGAAAGTGAAAATAACGATAAATAAAGGTAAAGAAAAATAGTATCATAGTTATTACATACCAATGTTATCAAATCATAACCAAATAAAAATGGACCACCCCCATAAATAAAAGATAGCATTGTACTCAATGCTAATTTCAAAATAAGATCAGGGAAGGGTTAGAGAGTAAAGAAAACTTCATATGTGGTCTCTCTCTGCATGGGGTCAGGCACATGAGTGGGGTCCTCAGACTGCATAGGATCATCATCTCCCTCCGGGTCATCTAACTGGATCTCCAAATCCTCTGACTGGGGGACCATAAATCCTCTAACTGGAGCTCTGTCTGCATCATGCTCTGCTGCCTGTGCTGCTGGGGCAGTCTCCTCCATAAGCAAGTCAAGTGGGATATCTCCAGCAGAAGTGAACTTCTCTACCTCCATCTTCAGCTTCTCCACTGACTCCTTTGAGGCCTGAGTCTTTCTCATCTTCATTAGCTGCTTGCCCATATCCTTAATCGCCTTGCCATGAGTATCCAAAGTCTCCAGGATCTTCTTTTGGTTGTCCATGAGCTTCTTCTGGTTGTCTAGAAGCTCCTTCAATGAATCCTCTACTGATGGAGGTACCTGAAGCTGTGCTGGGGCTGACTGTGCTACTAATGCACTGGATAAGACAAACAACTTTGATGTAGCTGTCTGCATCCAGTTATTGATGCTGGATAAGGTCTGAGAAACCCGCATTGCAGTCTGGGGGTAAGTAGAAGATGAGGGCACAGATAGTGGCACAGTGATGGATGGCCCGGATAAAGGAGGAGGCATAGCAGCTTAAGGTCTCTCTGCTGTGGAAGGCTCTAAACTAGTGGCCACTACCCTTGGCTCTTCAGACTGGCCAGTGGAGGTAGTGGCTTTACCCTTTACTTTAGGGTTGTCTGGTCCTTGGAGGCTATACCAGGAGAAAGGTTTCTTCGGCTTCCTCTTCGTGTCATAGTTCCTCCCCTCTACCCTTTGGTCCTCGAGATAGATAGTGATGAAGTTGGGGTAGGGGTAGGAACTTTCTCCTTTTCTGGTTGCTTTGGAGATGTGGTGGGACATGAGGGTCCCCACATTGATTGGATACCCCGCCATGATGGAAGCTATTAGGATCGCCCGGGAGAGTGGTATGACACTATCATGGTGGCTAGGATCAAGCCGGCTGCATACAAATGTGAACCACCCTTTGGCTTCAAAGCTGAGGGTGTTTCTGGCAATTGGGACTCCAGTTGCGAGCCAGGCCGGTGTTGTTCCTGCGATGGCTATTACTTCCTCTAGCCAAGGCCAGGCTGCTTCATCTAGGGCCATCTTCTCCAAATATTGTACAGTTCCACATCCTCCAAACCGTCATATTTGTTTAAGGTGTCGCCATCAAACCGTATCTTCAAGTTCTGTACCTTTGTCACAGTGGTGCCCTTTTTGATGTGGGCGAAATTTGCATAGAACTCCTTGACAAGGTACTCATTGGCATCCGGAACCTTGCTGGTAAAGTACTTCCACCCTTTTCTCTCCTCAAACTGTCTCTTGACGTTTGGATTGTGAGGAAGGAAATCTTTTTCTATAAACTATCGCTCAAGGGTGAGTGACTTTTGGGGCCACCATTCTTGGAATTTGCGGTATGCTTTCTCGCTCACGAATATATCCACCCACACCTCGGGCTTCCTTGATCTAGCAAGACCACCCATATTGGTATCACCCCCTCTCCCGTTATTTAGGACCTCGTCATCCTCATCTACATTGATAGGAGCAGCTATTGAGGCCATAGTTGCAGCAGGTGGGGAAGATGGATCTGATGCCTCACTACCTCCCTCTGAGCCATCAGACGATTCAGAAGAGGAGGTAGCTTCATTTATTAGGCGAAATGGTTGTGATTGGGCCTCTTGTCCAGGTTGTGTAGATTCCTCCTCAGAAATCTCCCGGGATGGGAGATATTGACATGTGTCTGATGATTCGGCAGGAGGTCTAGTGAGGGTTTTCTTTTTGCTTATGATTCTTTGAGCTGCTAAGGGCAAAGCCTGCTTTCCTATGCCCCGGCCTCGGGAGGATTCTGCCCTCCCTTGTGATTTGTCTGCTCCTCTACGAGATCGCACCATTTTCTGCAACACACAATTAGTGAAAGATAAGTAGAATTGGGGTTCAATCATGCCTTAAAGTAGTACATATGAAATGAACAACAGTGCTTCTCAAAACAGGGCATCGCGAAACGCAAAAAAGTGGACGCGGCCGCGGAATGCCCATCGCGGACCGCGAAAAAGTGAACGCGGCCGCGAAGAGGTCAGATTTAGACTACTGACTCTCTGATCTTAGACACACACGGACCGCAAAACATTAGACGCTGCCGCGAATGATCAATCTCGGACCGCAAAAAAATGAATGTGCCCGCGAAAGCAATTAACAAACTCTTTGAAGTTCACAAGCGCGGATTGCGAAAACTTGAACGCAGCCATGAAGGACCAGTCACGGACTGCATAAAAGTGACCGCGGCCGCGAACTCTTAGCAATCACTCAGTAACTAAAATCTGGGGTAGTGCGGACCGCAAAAAAATGAACGCGGCCGCCAACCATATCGCGGACCGCGTAAAATGGACCGCGGCCGCGAAAGTCCAATAAGATCGGTACTAAGAACACTGATAACTACAGTTTTCACTAAGTGTGCAAATATTAGTTCAAATAACCATGCAAAGTTACTAACCCCGGTCCCCATTAGGCAGATAAACACTACCCACATGTATTTAAGTATCAATTAAGCATTAATTTGAGATCATGGCATGCATCTAACCCTAACTAACAAAGCAAAATTAAAACAAAGAGAAAAGAAAAGAAAAAGATAAAATCACTTCATGGAATTTAACATACCAGTTGTAAAATTGTAGTAGGAGATGAACTCTTAATGTGAATGAGATGAAAATTGAGCGCAGGATGAGATGAACAGTGCTTTTTGAGCGATAAAATGTTAGGGTTTGAAAAGTGTAAAATATTTAAGAAACCCTTATTTATACTAATCAACTGTGGAACCCACCGCCTTACCTGAGCGCGGTCATGAAACTCTAACGCGGTCCGCGCTATGTTACCTTATGTAGACCAGCTTCAAGCACATGGGCGCGGTCCGCGGAATAATGGTCGCGCCCGCGAAATTCAACACGGTCCATAAAAATTGGAACGCAGCCGCGATCTCTGAAGGATTTTTGACTCCAACTTCAAAGAGTTGGCATTTTGCTCTTTTCAAGTACGTGTCCGCAGACAAAAATGTAATGCCGCGAAATACTCACGCAGACCGCGAAATTTTGGGTACGGTCCACGAACTTCCAACACTTAGCCAAATTGTTCCTTGTCAAAATCCTGCATTGCACAACCAATTCCTACATACACTTCACAACAAGTTAGTCCAAAACAATGTCTAATCTAGGAAGAAAATCAAAAGAAAGAAAGAAAAATACATGGGTTGCCTCCCAAGAAGCGCCTGATTTAACGTCACGGCACGACGCATGTTACCATCATCATTTGAAATGAATCAAGGCTACCACGTGTCTATCATCAATCTTTCCAAGGTAATGCTTCACTTGGTACCCATTGACTCTAAATATTTTACCATTTTTGTTTTTCAAATCGAGAGCACTAAATGGAGTTACATGCACCACTTCAAAAGGGCCACTGCACTTTGACTTGAGCTTTCCCGGAAACATCCGTAACCGAGAGTTGAATAGAAGAGCCAAGTCACCCTCCTTGAATTCTTTGTTCCGGATATATTTTTCATGTAAGTACTTCATCTTGTCCTTATACAAGGATGAGCTGGAATAAGCATGGAACCGGAACGCATCATGTTCATTTAGTTGCTCTACCTGGAGATTGGCAGCTACATCCCATTCAAGGTACAACTTCTTCAGCGCCCACATGGCCTTGTGCTCTAATTCAACCGGAAGATGGAATGATTTCCCAAATACTAACAGGTATGTATACATACTAATTGGAGTCTTATAAGTTGTACGATAGGCCCATAAAGCATCGTCAAGTTTCCTTGACCAATCAGTCTGATTTGCATTGACAGTCTTGGATAATATGCTCTCGATCTCCTTGTTGGAGACCTCAACTTGTCCACTAACATGTGGGTGATAAAGGGTTGACACCTTATGATTGACACCATACTTAGAAAGTAAAGTGTCGAAGGATTTGTTGCAAAATTGAGAACCCCCGTCACTAATGATATCCCTTGGGGTGCCAAACCTTGTGAAGATATTTTTCTTTAAGAAAGCCACCACACTCTGTGCCTTATTGTTGGGCAAAGCCACAGCTTCAACCCATTTGGAAACATAATCAACAATAACCCGAATATAAGTGTTCCCATATGAACTCACAAATGGCCCCATAAAGTTGATGTCCCACACATCGAAAATATCAATCTCAAGAATAATTGTGAGGGGAATTTCATTCTTCTTGGAAATTCCACCAGCTCTTTGGCACTCATCACAATGCCTAACAAGCTCGCTAGCGTCTTTGTACAAGGTGGGGCAATAGAATCCACAACTTAGGATCTTTGTAGCAGTTCTCGCTCCACCATGGTGACCACCATAGGGCGAGGAATCGCAAGCTTCAAGAATACCCAATTGCTCTTCTTCCGGAACACATCTCCGGATAACACCATCATTTGCAAATTTTGAAAAGATATGGCTCGTCTCAATAATAATCCAAGCAGTCCTGTTTGAGCTTCTTCCTTTAGTTTGAAGAGAGCTCATTCGGTATAATGCCGATCACAAGCAAGTTATCCATATAGGCAAAAAAGGTATCCCAATCACAGACACAAAGAGGAGTTGTTCATCCGGGAACGAATCATGAATCTCGAGGCCATCATGGGGCCGCCCCTCCTTTTCCAAGCGGGACAAATGGTCCGCCACTTGATTTTCATTCCCTTTTCGGTCTATAATTTCAAGGTCAAACTTTTGTAGAAGAAGAACCCATCTCATTAACCTAGCCTTAGAGTCCTTTTTACTCATCAAATAATGAAGTTCCGCGTGATCGGTGTGCACAATCACTTTGGTACCCATGAGGTACGGGCAGAACTTTTCCATGGCGAAGATAATGGATAATAGCTCTTTCTTGGTCACCATATAGTTGACTTGGGCATATTTCATTATTTTTCTTGCATAATAGACCGGATGAAATATCTTGTTGATCCTTTGCCCCAAAACTGCTCATACCGCAACGTCGCTAGCATCGCACATGAGCTCAAATGGTAAGCTCCAATTGGGTGCGGTAATGATGGGAGTGGTAGTTAATCTATACTTGATAACCTCAAAAGCTTTCATGCAATCATCATTGAACACAAACTTTGCATCTTTTTCCAACAACTTGCACAAGGGGTTCACCACTTTGGAGAAATCCTTGATGAACCTTCGGTAAAACCCTGCGTGATCAAGAAAGCTCCTCACTCCCTTGACGGAAGTAGGAGGATGGAGTTTTTCAATCACTTCAATTTTTTCTTTGTCCACTTCAATACCGTTCTTTGAGATCTTATGGCCGAGGAAAATGCCCTCCTCGATCATAAAGTGGCACTTTTTCCAATTAAGCACTAAGTTGGTCTCTTCACATCGGGCCAACACTTTGTCAAGATTATTCAAACATTCTTTAAAGGAATCCCCCACAACACTGAAATCATCCTTGAACACCTCGAGGGAGTCCTACACCATATCCGTAAATATTGCCATCATATACCGCTGAAAGGTAGCAGGTGCATTACACAAACCAAACATCATCCGTGAGAATGCAAATACACCATACGGACAGGTGAATGTGGTTTTCTCTTGGTCTTCAGGTGCAATGAGAATCTGGTTGTATCCTGAGTACCCATCCAAAAAGCAATAATAAGCACGCCCGACAAGTCTATCCAACATTTGGTCAAGAAATGGCAATGGAAAATGGTATTTGCGAGTCACTTTGTTCAGCTTTCTATAATCCATGCATACCCTCCAACCGGTGACAGTTCTTGTGGGGATCAATTTATTTCTATCATTTGTGATCACAGTCATGCCCCCCTTCTTTGGAACACATTGTACCAGTGAAGTCCATGAACTATCAGAAATGGGGTACGCAACCCCTGCATCTAGCCACTTGATGATCTCTTTCTTGACTACCTCTTGCATGGCCTTGTTCAACCTTCTTTAATGTTCCAGGGAGGGTTTAGAATCTTCCTCCAATATGATTTTGTGCATATAGAAGGCGGGGCTTATACTCCGAATATCCGCCAATGTCCAACCTATTTCCTTCTTCCTTCTTTGAAGCACCTCAAAGGTGGAATCTACATGCACGTTAGTTAAGCACGAAGAAAGAATAACAGGTAATGTGGAACAAGGGCCTGAGAACTCATACCTGAGATGTGAAGGCAAGGGCTTCAACTCCAATATTTGTGGCTCCTCGGTTGAAGGCTTTGTTGGAGGAGTCTTCCGGTTCTCAAGGTTCAAGGAAAGTTTACGGGGTCCATATGTGTAGGATCCCATTCCTTGCAAAGCATTTGCACATTCTATCAAGACTGTCTTCTCATCATCCTCATGATTCAACAACACATCTTCCATAGGGTCTTCCACATTGATCATAGCACTCATGTCATCAACAATCACCTCTGTCACAAGATCCAC
This sequence comes from Nicotiana otophora, assembly GCA_000715115.1. Classification (NCBI taxonomy): domain Eukaryota; kingdom Viridiplantae; phylum Streptophyta; class Magnoliopsida; order Solanales; family Solanaceae; genus Nicotiana; species Nicotiana otophora. Next base: position 45,225 of record AWOL01S0044824.1, on the reverse strand, counting down.
AAAAGAGCATACTTCGTTGCTATTAGGCTGCCTCATTGACTTGCATACGTGGAACACAACTTTTTTATCATCCACCCGGAAGGTGAGCTCGCCAGCTTCCACATCAACCAATATCTTCCCTGTTGCTAGAAAAGGTCTCTCCAATATGATTGGTACCTCATAGTTAACCTCACAGTCGAGTATCACAAAATCTGCGGGAAGTATGAACTTATCGACCCAAACTAGCACATCATCAATTATCCCCAATGGCCTCTTCATTGTTCGGTCTGCCATTTGCAACCTCATGGAAGTAGGTCTTGGTTTCCCAATCCCCAATGTCTTGAACACAGAATATGACATCAAATTAATGCTCGCTCCCAAATCGCACAAGGCTTTGGCAAAATTTGCACTACCGATAGTGCATGGAATTGTAAAGGCACCGGGATCTTCTAGCTTTGGAGCCATGGAATGCACAATGGCACTCACTTGATGTGTCATTTTGATCATATCACAATTCATTGGCCTCTTCTTTGTTACCAAGTCCTTCATGAACTTGGCATATCCCGATATTTGTTCTAGAGCTTTAACCAAAGGTACATTTATGGACAAAGTTTTCATCATATCAATGAATTTCTTGAATTGGTTCTCGTTGTTTTGCTTTGCGATCCTTTGAGGATATGGTGTAGGAGGACTTGGCAAATGAGCCTTGGCTTTGGGCACTACCGGATCTGGTATGTCTATCACGTGTTCCCTAGATGGGTTCACATTATCTTGTGTATCCTCCACGTTTTCATCAATGTTTATCCTCACTTCATCGTGCACATTCTCATCATTTCTTGGGTCATACTCTTCTTGCATAACCACATCATCATTCACAATCTTTCTTGGATTGGAGGTACTAGCAACTCCACCCCTACCACTTCTTGTAGTCACCGCCATAACATGGCCAGTATTGTTTCCACCCTTCGGGTTTGCTACCGTATCACTTGGTAGTGCCCCCTTAGGGCGAGTATTCAAGGCTTGAGAAATTTGACCTATTTGGTCTTCCGAGTTGCTGATAGAAGTGTTGTGGGAGGATATTTAGGCATCAGAGTCGGCGTTTCTTTCCATCATTTGCTTGAACATACTTTCTATCCGTCCCATTTCATTGTTGGAAGAACTTTGCCCTTTTGACGAATATGGAGGCGGGTTGTTGGATTGTTGCAACATCGGGAGCCTTTGAGGGCCCGACCCCCGGTTCCCTTGATTATTGTTGTTCCAACCCCCTTGGTTTCCATTGCCTCCCCAATTACTATTATTGTTGCCACCCCAATTGCCTTGGTTATTTTCTTGATTCCCCCAATTTTGATTATTGTTCCCCCAATTGTTCAGATTGTTGTTGTTGCCACTATTCCAATTCCCTTGGCCTTGGTTGCCCAATTTTGATTGTTTCCATGTGATCTCCACTGTTGTTGATTTGGAGCATTGCTCCGTTGACTTTGATAATTGTTCACATATTGAACCTCTTCACTTTGATCATCATAAGCGTCATCTTGGTCGTACCCACTACCACTTTGCTCAAATTGATCCTGATTGTGTTAAACTTGTTGACCTCTTTGTCTCCTCTTGTTAACCATTACATTCACGCATTCCATGGCATTTACTTGCTTTGGCCCCTGAACCCGATGAAGATATTCCTTGGCTAACTAATTTATGGTAGTTGTCAACTCTGCTATGGCTAGTCCGTGATCATGAAGTTACTTGTGAAGGTGGATAACATTAGGGTTACCCTGAGGAATGTTGGCCCGACTTTGCCAAGCTGAAGAGGTGTCCGCCATCTCATCTAATATTTCACATGCTTCTGAATATGGCGTGTTCATGAGGTTACCCCCTGTGAGCTGATTCACCACACACTGGTTAGTTGTGTTGATACCCTATAAAAGGTTTGCTGGATTATTTCTTCAGTCATATCGTTGTTGGGGCACTCTTTGGCCATTGTCCGGTACCGTTCCCAAATCTCATGTAACGGTTCATTTGGCTCTTGTTTAAAAGCAAGGATTCCATCTCTCAATGTTGCCATATGTCCCGGAGAAAATAACTTCGCTATGAACTTCTCGGACAACTCATCCCAAGTGTGATGGAATGGTTGGGTAGCCTCTCAAGCTAATCCAAAGCCTTCCCTCTAAGTTAGAAAGGGAAAAACCTTAACCTCAAAGCGTACTCAGATACATTCGTCTGCTTGCTCCCCCAACATGTGTCAAAATAACCTTTGAGATGCTTATATGCATTCTGATGTGGAGCTCCGGTGAAGAAACCCCTTTGTTCCAATAGAGTAAGCATGACATTGGTTATTTGAAAATTGCCCGCCCGAATTCGGGGCGGGACAATTGCACTTGCGTAGCCTTCATTAGGCAACACCCGGTGTGCTGCCCTTGGAGGAAGTGGGGGAGGGTTTAGAATGTTGTCATAAGGCGGGCGGCGTCTTGTTTGTACTTGAGGTTAAAGATGAACCTCATCCACTTCATTTTCATCTACCTCTTCTCCCTGAGGAATATGTCCGAGGACCTCGTTAAGAGCCATTTGGTACCTAAAAGCAATTGACACACAAAAATTAGAAAAACGGAAGGAAAGAAAAAACAAAATACACAAATAGTTAGATATATATCTAAGGCCGTCTAACTCCCCCGAAACGGTGCCAAATATTGATCGATGCCAAACCTACACCACTATTGAGTAGCGAGGATGGTCGATGCAGTTTTACCCAACAAGGTCGGGATCGATTTCCACAGGGAGTTAATTGATTTGGAATTAGGTTTATATCTAAGTCTAGATGCGTGTGTTGTTCCTAATTGCACTTCCAAACATGATGGTGTTGATTCTACTTCTAATTCTATTCTATTGTATGCTATGATTAAAGCTAAGTACAATATTTTTTATGTTGGTTTTCAAGTGTTTAAAAGGACTAGGGTAGTGACTTTCACCTAGGTGGACATCTAACGGGTAGTAAGAATCTAGGGGAAGCTTGATTAATTTGGGATCGTAATATAGCTATCACACCCAAGTACTCGCTCTATACCTCTCGGTAGTTTGAGTGATTTTGCCCAATTTGGCTTTCTCAAGTCCAAATGGGTATTCATGCAATACAAGTGATATTATCTCAAGTTGGGTATTACTATCTCTAGGTTTAACCCTTTTACTGGGGCTATCAATTTTTTGAGTTCACCCCAATTCCTTATTGGCCTAGTTTTCCTAGACTTAGTCCCTCTTTCTCAAGAAGAGCCTAAGTCACAAAAGTATGAATCAGTGTTTGCAACCACTAATTCTACAATTCTAGTATGAACTAGGCTAAATATCACTAACCCATAAACAATCAAGCCCTAAAATTCAATACCCATTAAATACTCACACTAGGGTTGGGTCACAACCCTAGCTATGAGTATAGCTACGCATAGCAATAGCATAAATCAAAGATGAAGAGAAAATATAATCCATAATACTAAATTTAAAAGATGAAAATCTAATGTTATAAGGTAAATCTTGTACAAAATTGCCCAAAAGGGAAAACTTAGCCGTCTCACGTACTCGACAAAAACATAACAGAACCTAAAATTGACAAAAATATCTATTTATACTAATCTAACATTTTCGGACAAAAATACCCATGCGGAAGTTTCGCGGCCGCGTAATTCTGACCGCGACCTCATACTTGCTTTTGCGGCCGCACAATTCTGATCGCGGTCTGCGTTTCTTCACATCTGGACCTGGGTTGAACCTTGTTTCATGGATCGTGTAATTTCCATCGCGTTCGCGTGAGAGACTGTCACATCCGCGTAACTTTGACGCGGACTGCCATTCTCATTTTTGCTTGAATTATGCGCTCTTTAAACCTTAGCAATCGCGGTCCGCGGAATTCCCATCGCGGTCGTGCTGGTACTTTCACGGTCGCATCTTCTTGTCATGGTCCGTGTTCATGTTTGTGCCCAAAAAACCATCTCTCTGATTCTTCATATCGCGAACCTCGAATAATGGTCGCGTCCGCGTTGATACTTTTGCGGCCGCACTTTTTTGTCGTGCTCCGTGTTCCACACCTCTTGGCCTAGTTTTCATTTTTGTTCAAGTTTTTACTCCTTTATGAGTTGATTATGGCTCCTTTGGCTCATTTTGAACAATCCCTGCAAGCAAGCATATTAAGTTAGTTTTTGGGAATACCTTCACGCATGTTTTGCCCAAAACACAAGTAAAAGAGAGCAATTAATAGGCTAAAATCCCTACTTATCACCTCCTTCGGAACGAGAGTGGCTTCCTAGGAGGCTGCAACCTCCGTCCCTCCCTCAGGTTCCCGAGTTGGGAGGGGATCGACTTCATAGTTCTCTTTCTCGATCGTCGCCTTCTGCCCCTCATTAAGGGTCGACCCATGAGCGACGAAAAGGTCATTATCTTTGGGCTTGTCCCTGAGCCGGTAGAGAGAATCGGGGTCCGATACCCGGAGTTATTGCTCTTCTTGGGCTTCCGGACTCGGATGGTCACCTTCTTCTTCTTTTTTGCCTCGGCATCTGGGGAATCCGGGCACTTTCTCTTCTTATTCTTCTTCTTCTTCTTCTTCTTCTTCTTCTTCTTCTTCTTTGTGGTAGCCCCAGTCTGACCCGAAACGGAGGGCTCGGCAAGCGAGGACGGATCCTCGTCTTCATCCAGCATCCAAAGTTTGATGGTCTTAGGCAAACCTGTGAGAAAAGAGAAAGGGTTAGCACTGTGTAAGTTTAGAGCATGGTGATAATTATTCAGGGAAGAACCTCACCATGAGAACGGGTCTCCCATTTTCCCTTCGAAAGCTTGCACCACGCGCGCTCGGAGTACAACATCTGCTTGCAGATCCCCTCGATCCACTCCTTGAATCGAGGGATTGCATTAGGAAGTTGGGAAACATTTGCACGACCACAAACACAAGCAATGAGAGAAAGAATAAAAAGAAAGGAATACTCAAAAAAATGACAGCACTTATGGGATGCGTTCTGCTCTTCGAGGAATGGCAGAAACTGGGAGCGATCAGGTCTTCCGTTTTCACCCGAACGAACCTTCCCTCCATGCCAGCTTCGATCTCGGTCCTCGTCAATGCTCGAGAAAGGAGCCTTGCTTGCTCGGCGAACTAGCTTGATCAATCCCTTCGGAAGATTTAGGGACTGTATAGGCGGAGTAGATAGTCGAGGGTTAATGGATGGGCTTCGGTATTGTTCACAAAATGGTGTAAGAGGATCACGATCCTCCAAAAGGACGGGTGGATTTGCCCAAGGCACACCTCGTACCCTCTGTAGAAAGCAAGGACTATGGGGTCCACCGGGGCGAGCGTGAAGGGGTAAGTGTAAATACTCAAATACCTTTTCACGTGAGTAGTAATATCGTCACTAGGCCTGGGAACGACCACGTCCTTACCCTCCTATTTGCAGCCCGCTCGAACTACGGGTAGGGTTTCTTCAGTGATGGAGCATATGTATCTCCATGCTCCCTCGCCTCGGTCTTGTTGACTAGAGGCATTCTCGACCTTGAAGTCGACACGATAGAGCAACCCCCGATTATGAAGCTCTTCATGGGGGGATCTTGAGCGACTTTGGGAATGACCACCTCGGCATCTGTGGTCGGATGGGAAGATGAAGGACCAGCCTGTTGAGGCACTGACTTGGAAGTTTTTGCCATTATAATCTAGGAAATATGAAGGTCTGAAGAAAAATTTGAAGATTTGAAGATGGTATGAAGGTATGAATATTTGGGTTGAAGGTTAAAACAAGATGTATGGGGATTGAAGATGAAGATATGAAGGCTCAAAGAATAATGTATGAAGATCTGGAGAAGATAAAAGCCGTTAGAGAGTTCGACGGTAAAGTCTAGAATCGGAAAATGGAAGATGTGAAAAAGGTTGAAGCTTTTATAGGAGAAAAGACAATCAATACGCGACGTTTCGCATTCGAAGGCAGCCAGCCGGTGGCTGACACGTGTCCGAAGTCAGAACGACGTGACTGATAAGACGTTTCGATTTACCCGTCATCTTAGTTGTAACGTACAAAGGAAGGGACCGAGATTCATCTATCGTTTCCCATCCACTACTAGAAATCCGGTAAAAACCGACCAAAAAAACCGATCAACTTTGGTCGGTAATGACCAATAACCGTCCAAAACGCGACCATTTACGTGTGGACGGTATTTTAGCAGTTGGAAAGGCATACCGACCACAGTTGGTCGGAAATTACCGACCAACGTTTGTCGCTCAATAAATTCAAAAAAACAATATTGCAAAAAACATCGACCAAAGTTGGTCGGTTTTTTAATTATGTGATCAAAAGATTCACCATCTGGGAATCGAATCGGGGGTCTGTACTGTAGCAGGATACTATTCTACCACTAGACCATTGGTGCATTTTATTTTAAGACTGTCTTTTATTTGATTTATACTCTTTAATTGTAGTTTCGCATGAAATTAACCGACCAAAGTTGGTCAGTCCTTTAAAATGACCGGCCGAATTAACTGACCAATTTTGGTTGGTTTTTTTAATATTAATTTTTATTTATGTTAATTAAAAACCAACCAAAGTTGGTCGGTTTTTTGAAAAATAAATTTAGCGGGACTCAAAAATAGTTTTCTGTATTTTTGCACCAAAGAAAACTGACTAAAGTTGGTCGGTTTCGTAAAAAGAAATTAAAAAACATATTTTGAAAAACCGACCAACTTTGGTCGGTTTTTTGGCCGGTTTTTTGACCGACCAAAGTTGGTCGGTCGACCTTGGTCTATTTTTGCCGAATTTCTAGTAGTGATCGTTTTGGCAAACCTACTCTCTGAAAAATGAGGGGACTATCTGTATACGTGTAAAATCGAGGGTAATGTATACCCCGATTTTCCGGTGAAGAAAATATAAGAAGGGTATGGACGTACGAGATCGAAATCGAGGCTGGAAGCCCTTTGTATCGAGACCTAAGGAAGGTGATAGATGTGGTCATCATCGGGCATAATAAAGCGACGCTCCCTGGACCCACAACGAGTTTTAAAACCTCAAAAAATACGATAAACGGTTACACACAATGGATAGAGGGTCGTGATATTCGTACCTAACCGGATATCACGGCACAAGTCTCGCTCGATTTCGGTTAAGGATACGTAATTAACAAAAAAGGAAGATTTTTATCTTTTTTAGACTTGTAGTATGGATGAAACTCTTCTACTATATAAAGGGAAGTTTTTCTTTTATAACACACATTATAACACGCGAATCAAAGCAATAGAAATTCATTTCTGCTTTCTAGCTGCTGCAAAAGTTTTTATTTAATTGTCCCGCTCTTCATTCACAATTAGGCTCGAACCAAAGTTCCAATCGAGGGCAAAATTACTGTTCAATATAGGTTTGGGCTAGGCCTTAACATTACAACTGGTTTGATCGTTTATTTTGTCTTTAACTTATTTATCTAATATTCTCGATTATTTGTGTTGAATCAATCCACGTATCCTTAAAATCGCGTACAAATTTAATTGTTATCCGATTTTGATAGTATATACGAGGAAATTGCAATTTCTAGTATTCTTCCATAGTCTTTGAATTTCTTTTTTAAAATGAACTATTCTTATCTGATTAGTTCCAAAAGTAAATCAGATTGACGAAAGTGTTGAAATAAATTTAAACGAACTATTTGGTTCAAAGCACTAGCAGACCGTTGTGGACTCTATTAGGAAAACGGAGTTGAAGACTTCTATTTCTCTTCGTAAAGTGAGCTTAAACACTGTAATCTTCTCTTCACAGCTTTCTAGATTTTTCTTCTAATGTATTTGGGTGTCGATTGGGATTAAGGACGATGTTTCACATATAGATATATTTTATTTTTCAGAAAATTATTTTCTAGATTTTTTCATAAATAGGTCTGGTATAGAATAATAGTATCTAAATATTATAAGTGATAAGGAGCATAAGTAGTGATATTTTCAATGAATTCTCTTTTGTCCAAAAGTGAATGAAGTCTTTTTAATCCTTTTGATTAAAAAACTTTTCCTTGAAAACTACTTTTCACAATTCATCATATCCAAATACCGAAATATGGATTTTTGTTAAAATTCGGATATTACTTGAAATCATAAATTAAAAGATTTTCCAAAAGCAAATATATTCCGCCACACCAAACATATAAATCCCTACTTTTCTGGAACCAGCCAATTAAAAAAAAAGCGCTAATTGCACTTTTCTTTTTAAAAACAATTAGAGTTGTTGTGTGACTTGTTCGTCCAACTTGTTCAATGAGCTAAGAGTCTTTTTGAAAAGTTCTAGAGAAAGTACTAAAACTCCCTATTCATTTTTAGTTTGAATGCACGACACACAGCTGTTAAAAACATTATTCAAAAGCCCTAAGTTCGTGCAAGCTAGTCCTATCATGCTAAGGTTATATCAATCCTTTTATCCTCATACTAGATGGCATGTGCTCGTGCAAAGTGAGACTAATTGTTTAGTAGGATTACCCCCAAAAAAAATAACATGACTAAATATTAACATAACACGCATCATACCATGTACATTCACTTGTGTGACAAAGTTGTACAACTACGTTATTGGCTTGCTTCCAATGAGAATAACAAAAATAATTAGATAAATCATGTTCATGTTGGTGATCCCAACTAACACAAAAACTGATTGTAACGACCCGACTTGTCATTTTAAGAATTAACATCCCGTTCAGTGACTTAAGGTCTCGGGCAGTTTCGCAATATTTATTATGACCCGCGGGTGTGGTCGAGTTTGAATTACTGGAGATTCGGAATTAAATTAAAAGAACAATCCTTATTTAGAAGTTTAAATGTAAAGAGTTGACCGGAAAGTCGACTTTTGAGCAAACGACTCCGGAATAGAATTTTGATGATGTCAATAGCTCCGTATGGTGATTGTGGACTTAGGAGTGTGACCGAAAAATTATTTGGAGGTCTGTAATGGAATTAGGTTTGAAATGGTGAAAGATGAATTTTTGAGAAGTTTGACCGGGGGTTGACTTTTTGATATCGTGGTCGGAATCTGATTCTAGAAATTGGAATAGCTTTGTTATGCCAACTATGACTTGTGTGAGAAATTTGAAGTCATTCCGGATTGATTTGATGTGTTTCATCACAAGATTTAGAATTTGAAAGTTTAAAGTTCATAGAATTGGATTTGAGGTGCGATTCGTGGTTTTGATGTTGTTTGATGTGATTTGAGGCCTCAAGAAGGTTCGTGTTATGTATTGGGACTGGTTGGTACAATTGAATGGGGTCCCGGGGGCCTCGGGTTTGATTCGGGGTGGTTCCGGACCAAGTTTGGGTGTTTTGATGTTGTTGGTTGCTGGTTCTGGTGTTGTTCTTCGCGTTCGTGAGGAGCCTCTCGTGTTCGCGAAGAAGGATTTTGCTGTTGGAACTTTGTTCGAGAGGTTAGACCAAGGAAGCTCGGGCCCCGCGCCGATTTTTTAGAATAAAATTTTAAGTTGGTGTTTTATTATCTGAAATTATTTCCGATGAATTTTAATGAAGTGGTACAATTAATTTGGATAGATTTGAGCTGTTCGGAGATCAATTCAAGCAAGAAAGTGATTTTGAAATACCGGCATTACTTCAATAAGGTAAGTGTCTTGCTTAACCTCGAGTGGGGGAATTACCCCTTATGCATCGAGTGTCACGACCCGAAATTCCCATCTTCGGACCATGATGGCGCTTAATATTTCACTTACTAGGCAAGCCAACGTTAGAATAATATTATCTATTTTTAAAACAATTTTAAATTTATTAATAACAAGAAAGCAAATGCGGAAGCAATTTTGAAATAATTCACAAAAACAACGGTGTCTAAATACCATCCCAGAATTGGTGTCACAAGTGCACGAGCTTCTAGAATAAATATAAATAAAGGGCTGAATAAAATAAAGCTGACTGAAAATAAACACACAACTAAAGTACAATAGACGGGGACTTCAAAACTGCGAACGCCATGCAGTTATACCTTAAGTCTCCTATGATAGCTGAAATTCGAGCAAGTTTATGGTACGCCACTGGGACAAACTCCAAAATCTGCACAGGGAGTGTCGAGTATAGTATTAATACAACCGACTCCATGTACTGGTAAGTGCTGAGCCTAACCTCGACGAAGTAGTGACGAGGCTAAGGCGGTTCACTTACATTAACCTGTACGCAATATTAGTAACAACAACAATAATAGGAATAAATTAGGTTATTCATTTATAATAATTGAAGGCAACTCACCAGTCATAACCAATTATCATTTCCATTATTTATGTTGCAGCGTGCAACCCGCACTTACAATATATCCACATTCAGTTCTGTTGCAGCGTTCAACCTTCTCCTCTAACATATTCATTTTAATCAAGTTTGCGCTGCAACCCGATCCTCCAATATTGACTTTTAATAAGTCTGTTGCGGCGTACAACCCGATCCTCCAATATTGACTTTTATTATGTCTGTTGCGGCGTGCAACCCGATCCTCCAATATTGACTTTTAATAAGTCTGTTGCGGCGTGCAACCCGATCCTCCAATATATTCATTACAATCAATCAAGTTACGGCGTGCAACCCGATCCTCCAACATTTTCATTTACCAATTCTTATAGAAGAAATTTTCCCAATAAATGTAACAATTAATATAAAATTACAAGACAACAAGCATACAATAATTATGGTTTAATTATGAAGCAAACAATGACAAATAGCAAATTATTATGGAAATCAGGGAGCAAATAGGAAGTTCAATATTTATTATGATAAATGTCAAATAACAATTAAGGCACATAATTTAAATATCATGTAACAATTAATGCAAGAATTCCAAAATTTATATTTGCAAAGAATAAGAGAGAAATAATTATTATAATAATTAATTTATGACTAAAAACAATTTATGATTTTTCAAGTAAGCATGCAAACAATTAATTTGACGACGTATAGACACTCGTCACCTAGCCTATACGTCATTTACATGCCATTCACATAATTTAAGGGTTCTATTCCCTCAAGTCAAGGTTAATCCCGACACTTACCTCGCTTTGTAAATTCCAATAAATTATTCAACCATAATTTTTCCTTTTAAATTTGCCTCTAAAAGCTTCAAATCCATTCACAAATAATTCAATATATTCAATACTAATCATAGGAATTAATTCCATATGAATTTATAAATTTTTCGGATAAAAATCTGAAATTTATTAAAATATTTGGCAGTGAGACCCATGTATCAAATCCCGGAAAAACTTACGAAATTCGAACTCTGATTCCGATACGAGTTCAACCATACCAAATTTGTCCAATTCCGATATCAAATGGACCTATTAATCTTAATTTTTTATTTTTGGAAGATTTTATAAAAATCTGATTTTTCTTCCATAAATTCACGGATTCATGATATAAATGGGTATGAAATCATGAAATATAATCAATATAGGATAAAGAACACTTACCTCAATGTTTCCCCGTGAAAATTTCCCAAAAATCGCCTTACCCGAGCTCAAAAATGGGAAAGAATTAAAAATGGGTCGAAACCCGATTTCCAAAACTTTAAGTTCTGTTTCTGAGATTTTTTCCCTTCGCAAACGCGGTCAGTGCCTCGCGTTCGCAAAGCACAATTATGTGCTGTCAAATTTTACTCTTCGCGAATGCGAGGGGTACTTCGTGAACGCGATGCATGCCTGGCTTGGCCTTCGCGAACGCGAGATGCCCTTCGCGAACGCGAAGGCTAATTTTCCTGGTCAGTCTCTTTCCCTTCGCGAACGCGAGGCTTCTATCGCGAAGGCAAAGCTTTGAATCTCAAGACTTCGCGAACGCGGTCACTATGTCGTGAATGCGAAGCACAAAATGTGCCAGCCCAATTTGCTCTTCGCGTTCGCGAGAGTACCTTCGCGAACGCGAAGAAGAACACACGAGAAGCCTAAAGTCCGCTAAAAAACCAGATTTCATAAGTCCGAAATCATCCCGTAGCCTATCCGAAACTCATCCGAGCCCTCGGGGCTCCAAACCAAACATGCACACAAGTTCTAAAACATCATACGAGCTTGCTCGCGTGATCAAATCGCCAAAATAACACTTAGAACTACGAATCAGACACCAAATCAAAGAAAGTTTTCAAGAAAACTTTAAAACTTATATTTTTAATACGAGACGTCCGAATCACATCAAATCAACTCCGATTCTCACCAATTCGGCAGACAAGTCATAAATAATATAGTGGACCTATATCGGTCTCCGGAATAAAAATACGGGCCCGAAGTCAATATATCCTACATCAGTAATTTCTTAGAAATCATTAAGCTTTCAAGCTTTTAATTTTTCATCAAAATTCCATAACTCGGGCTAGGGACTTAGAATTCGATTCTGGGCATACGCTCAAGTCCCAAATCACGATACGGACCTACTGGAATTTTCAAAACACTGATCCGGGTCTGTTTTCTCAAAATATTGACCAAAGTCAACTTAGTTGAGTTTTAAAGCTCAATTTCCCATTTTAATCCATTTTTCACATAAAAACTTTCCGGACAATTGTACGGACTGCGCGCGAAAGTCAAGGAATGATAAATGGTGCTTTTCGTAGTCTTAGAATGCAGAATTACTTATTAAATTTAAAGATGAAATTTTGGGTCATGACATTCTCCACCTTTAAAACAAACATTTGTCCTCGAACGAAGTTAGAAATACCTGAGTTGGAGATAAGGTGTGGATATTTACTCCGCATATCCGACTCGGACTCTCAGGTAGATGCCTCTACCGGCTGGCCTCTCCATTGCACCCGAACTGAAGAATAACTCGTAGACCTCAACTTTCGGACCTGCCGGGCTAGAATAGCCACAGGCTCCTCCTCGTAAGTCAAATCTTTGTCCAATTGGACTGAGCTGAAATCTAACACATGGGACGAATCACCATGATATTTTCGGAGCATAGACACATGGAATACCGGATGAACCACTGATAAACTAGGTGGTAATGCAAGCCTGTAGGCTACTTCACCCACCCTTTCAACACTTTCAAAGGGTCTGATATACCTAGGGATAGACTTACCCTTCTTTCCGAACCTCATTACACCTTTCATAGGTGAAACCCGGAGCAATATTCGTTCTCCAACCATGAATGCAATATCACGAACTTTACGGCCAGCGTAACTCTTTTTCCTAGACTGAGTTGTGCGAAGTCGATCCTGAATAATCTTGACCTTATCCAAGGCATCCAGTACCAAATCGGTACCCAACAACCGAGCCTCTCCCGGTTCAAACCAACCAACTGGCGATCGGCATCGCCTTCCGTATAATGCCTCATATGGAGCCATTTTAATGCTCGACTGGTAGCTACTATTATAAGCAAACTCCACAAGTGGTAAGAAATCATCCCAAGAACCTACAAAGTCTATAACACAAGCGCGCATATCTTCCAATATCTGAATAGTGCGCTATGACTGTCCATCTGTCTGTGGATGAAATGTTGTACTCAACTCCACCCGCGTGCCTAACTCACGCTGTACAACCCTCCAGAAATGTGAGGTAAACTGCGTACCTAGATCTGAAATAATAGACACGGGCATACCATGAAGGCGCACAATCTCATGAATGTAAATTTCAGCTAACCTCTCTGAAGAATAGGTAACTGCCACTAGAATGAAATGGGCTGACTTGGTCAACCTGTCCACAATGACCCAAACTCCGTCAAATTTTCTTTGTGTCCGTGGGAGACCAACAACAAAATCCATAGTGATACGCTCCCACTTCCACTCAGGAATTTCTAACTTCTGAAGCAAACCACCAGGTTTTTGGTGCTCGTACTTAACTTGCTGACAATTCAGACACCGAGCTACATGTGCAACTATATCCTTTTTCATTCTCCTCCACCAATAATCCTGCCGCAAATCTTGATACATTTTAGCGGTACCTGGATGAATAGAATACCTGGAACTGTGTGCTTCTTCAAGAATTAATTCACGAAGCCCATCCACATTAGGCACACAAATACGACCCTGTATTCGCAAAACTCAATCTCCCCCCACAACAACCTATTTGGCATCACCGTGTCGCACCGTGTCCTTAAGGACAAGTAAATGAGGATCATCATACTGCCTCTCTCTGATACACTTATATAAAGAAGACCGAGCGACTGTACAAGCTAGAACCCGAATGGGTTCTGAAATATCTAACCTCACGAACTGATTAGCCAAAGTCTATACATCTGTAGCTAATGGCCTCTCACTAACCGGAATATACGCAAGACTGCCCATACTCACAGCCTTTCTACACAAAGCATCGGCCACCACTGGCCTTTCCGGGGTGATACAAAATGGTGATATCATACTCTTTCAACAACTCCAACCATCTTCTCTGCCTCAAATTAAGATCTTTTTGTTTGAACAGATACTGAAGGCTGCGATGATCAGTAAATACCTCATACAAGACACCGTAAAGGTAATGCCTCCAAATCTTTAGTGCAAGAACAATGGCTGCCAATTCTAAGTCATGAACAGGATAATTCTTCTCGTGAACTTTCAACTTCCGCGATGCATATGCAATTACCTTGCCATTTTACATTAATACTACACCAAGCCCAATGTGAGATGTGTCACAATATACCGCATACGATCTTGAACTTGTGGGTCATACTAATACTGGCGCCGTAGTCATAGCGGTCTTGAGCTTCTGAAAGCTCAACTCACACTCGTCTGACCATCTGAATGGAACTCCCTTCTGGGTTAGTCTAGTCAATGTGCTTGCTATAGATAAAAACCCTTCCATGAACCGACGATAATACCCTACCAAACCCAGGAAACTCCGGATCTCTATAACCGAAGTAGGTCTAGGCCAATTATGAACAGCCTCAATCTTCTTAGGATCTACCTTTATGCCTTCTGCCAATAAAACATGCCCCAAAATGGCAACTGAGTCTAACCAAAACTCGCATTTTGAAAATTTGGCATATAACTGATTATTCTTCAAGGTGTGAAGCACACTTCGAAGATGCTGCTCATGCTCCTCTCAACTGCTGGAGTAAATCAAAATATCATCAATGAATAAAATCACAAAAAAATCCAAATAAGGCATGAACACCCTATTCATCAAATCCATAAATGTTGTTGGAGCATTTGTCAACCCAAATGACATCACTAGGAACTCATAATGCCCATACCGAGTCCAAAAAGTTGTCTTAGGGACATCAGATGCCCTAATCTTCAACTAATGGTAACGAGATCTCAAATCAATTTTCAAAAATACCTTGGCACCCTGAAGCTGATCAAATAATTCATCAATTCTTGGCAGCGGATATTTGTTTTTGATAGTGGCCTTGTTCAACTGCCGATAGTCTATACACATCCGCATCGAGCCATCTTTCTTTTTTACAAATAATACTGGTGCACCCCAGGGCGAGACACTGGTCTAATAAATCCCGGATCAAGCAAGTCTTGTAACTGCTCTTTCAATTCTTTCAACTCTGGCGGGGCCATGCGGTATGGTGGAATAGAAATGGGTTGAGTGTTCGGAGCCAAATCAATACAAAAGTCAATATCTCTGTCGGGTGGCATCCCCGGAAAATCTGCAGAAAATACTTCTGGAAATTCATGAACAACTGGTACTGAGTCCATAGAAGGGACATCTGCACTGGGATCGCGAATATAAGCCAAACAGGCTAGACACCCTTTCTCTACCATACGCCGAGCTTTCACATAAGAAATAACCCTGCTGGCAGAATAGCCAGGAGTTTCTTTCCACTCTAACCGAGGTAACCCCGGCATAACTAGGGTCACTGTCTTGGCATGACAGTCCAATATAGCATGATAATGAGACAGCCAATCCATACCCAAGATGACATCAAAATCTACCATATCAAAAAGTAGAAGAGCCACACTAGTTTCAAGATTACCAATAGTAACCACACATGAACGGTAGACATGATCTAGTACAACAGAGTCTCCCGCCGGTGTAGATACACACACATAAGCACTCAGAGAATCACAAGGCACAACCAAATATGAAGCAAAATAGGAGGACACATAGGAATAAGTAGATCCTGGATCAAATAGAACTGAAGCATCTCTATGGAAAACTGGAATAATACCTGTGATCACAGCATCAAATGACTCGGCCTCAGGCCTAGCTGGAAAAGCATAAAATCGGGGTTGGGCCCCACCACTCTGAATTGCATCTCTGGAACGGCCTCTAACTGGCTGGCCTCCACCTCTAACGGTCTGACCTCTACCTCTAATGGCCTGACCTCTACCTCTAGCTGCCTAACCCCTACCTCTAGCTAGCTCAGCAGGCGGTGAAATAACCGGTGCCGGTATGATGGCACGAGAATCTTGCCAAGATTTGTTACTCGCCAATCTAGGGCAATAACTTCTTATGTGACCAATGTTTTCACACTCATAACACCCATCTTGATGCCGTGGCTGCTGAAGCTGAAGCTAACCCAAATGGGTTGGATAACCACTGTAGTAACTCTAGAGTGGTGGTGCACTGATAGGAGCTAAATGTGCACTGAATACTGGCTGCCTAGAGTAAGGCATAATGGGACCGTGACTCCCTGAAGCACCGGGAGATTCATGAAGTGCTGAATGAAATGGTCTGGGAGGATGACCCTTACCAAAATTACCCCTGCCTCCAGACGAGGCACCACTGTAACCACCGATCTGACGAGGCCTCTT
Organism: Nicotiana otophora; assembly: GCA_000715115.1. NCBI lineage: Eukaryota > Viridiplantae > Streptophyta > Magnoliopsida > Solanales > Solanaceae > Nicotiana > Nicotiana otophora. The sequence goes on along the minus strand of AWOL01S0044824.1, from coordinate 28,603 downwards.
ATCGGACCTCTGCCCTCTTTCCTGTGCAAGAACCATCTCGATCCTCCTTGCGACATTAGTAGCCGTATCAAAAGAAATTTGACTTGCGGTCTCCTTGGCCATTTGAAGTCTGATAGGGTGAGTGAGTCCCTCAATGAACCTCCTCACTCCCTCTCCCTTCGTAGGTAGTAAAAGGAGAGCATGACGGGCCAAATCCACAAAATGGGACTCATACTGAGTAACAATCATACTGCCCTGCTGTAGACGCTCAAATTTCTTGCGGAATTCCTCTCTCTGTATGATAGGGAGGAACTTCTCCAGCAATAACGGAGAGAACTGCTCCCAGGTAAGTGTAGTTGATCCGACTGGTCGGGTCAATGTGTAATCTCTCCACCACCTCTTGGCGGAACCCGTCATCTGGAATACAGCAAAATCAACTCCATTGGTCTCAACTATATCCATGTTTCGCAGCACCTCATGGAAAGTATTCAAGATAATCTTGTGGGTCCTCAGAAGGTGTACCACTGAAGTGAACTGGAAAGAGCTTAGTGAACTTATCTAGTCTCAATTAAGCCTCAAAAGACATGGCGGGCCTATCACCGGTCTGTGTCGCCACAACTGGCTGAACTACCCTAACTGGCGGGGCTGCTGGAGCCTGATTCTGGGGAGCCATCTACTCTGGAGCGGGAGTAGTGGGAGTTTGTGCTCCTCCCTCAGC
>AWOL01S0044824.1:0-27853 GCA_000715115.1 Nicotiana otophora | reverse complement strand
TGAACTACCCCAACTGGCGGGGCTGCTGGAGCCTGATTCTGGGGAGCCATCTACTCTGGAGCGGGAGTAGTGGGAGTTTGTGCTCCTCCCTCAGCCTGTGAAATGGCTGGCGCCACTGGAAATGTACCATTCTGGGCCACGCCCTCCATAAGACTCACCAATCGGACTAGAGCGTCCTGAAGCACTAGAGTGGCTATAAATCCTTTCGGGACCTGAACTTGTCCAACTGGTACATTCTGAACTGGGACCACCTCCTGAAGGTCTACCTGAGGTTCTACAACAGGTGCAGCTGCTCGAGCTCTAAACTGAGCGCTACCATGGCCTCTAGCACGACCTCGACCTCGACCTCGACCTCCACCTCTACCCCAGGCCATAGTTGCCACCGGGGGTTCTGGTCCCTGTCTATCGGTAGAGGTATTATGTGTTCTCACCATCTTCAAGACAATAAGAGTAGAATGGTTCAATCATCGATGATATAATAAAATCGCACGACAGAATAAGAAAGAAGTGATATTGTTCCTAAACTTCATAGCCTCTGATAGATAAGACAGACGTCTCTGTACCGATCCTTTAGACTCTACAAAGTTTACTCGTGACTCGTGAGACCTATGTAACCTAGTGCTGTGATACCAACTGTCATGACCCGAAATTCTTACCTTCGGACCGTGATGGCGTTTAACATTTCACTTGCTAGACAAGACAACGTTAGAATAATATTATCCATTTTTAAAATAATTTTAAATTTATTAATAACAAGTAAATGCAGAAGCAATTTTGCAATAATACATAAAAAAAATGGTGTCTAAATACCATCCCAGAATTGGTGTCATAAGTGCACGAGCTTCTAGAATAAATACAAATAAAGGTCAGAATAAAATAAAGTTGTTTGGAAATAAACATACGGCTAAAGTACAATAAACGCGGACTTCAGAACTGCGAACGCCATGCAGTTATACCTCAAGTCTCATTTGATAGCTGAAATCCGAGCAAGTCTATGGTATGCCGCTGGGACCAACTCCAAAATCTGCACAAAAAGTGCAGAGTGTAGTATCAGTACAACCGACCCCATGTACTGTAAGTGCTGAGCCTAACCTCGACGAAGTAGTGACGAGGCTAAGGCGGTTCACTTACATTAACATGCATACAATATTAGTAACAACAACAATAATAGGAATAAATTAGGTTATTCATTTATAATAATCGAAGGCAACTCAACAGTCATAACCAATTATCATTTTCATTATTTCTGTTGCAGCGTACAACCCGCTCTCACAATATATCCACATTCAGTTCTGTTCATGCAACCCGCTCCTCCAACATATTCATTTTAATCAAGTTTGTTGCGGCGTGTAACCTGATCCTCCAATATTAACTTTTTAACAAATTTATTGCGGCGTGCAACCCGATCCTCCAATATTGACTTTTAATATGTCTGTTGTGGCGTGCAACCCGATCCTCGAATATTGACTTTTAATAAGTCTGTTGCGGCGTGCAACCCGATCCTCCAATATTGACTTTTAATAAGTCTGTTGCGGCGTGCAACCCGATCCTCCAATTTATTCATTATAATCAATCAAGTTGCGGCGTGCAACCCGTTCCTCCAACATTTTCATTTACCAATTCTTATAAAAGAAATTTTCTCAATAAATGTAACAATTAATATAAAATTACAAGACAACAAGCATACAATAATTATGGTTTAACTATGAAGCAAACAATGACAAATAACAAATTATTATGGAAATCAGGGAGCAAATAGGAAGTTTAATATTTATTATGCTAAATGTCAAATAACAATTAAGGCACATAATTTAAATAACATGTAACAATTAATGGAGGAATTCAAGAATTTATATTTGCAAAGAATAAGAGAGAAATAATTATTATAATAATTAATTTATGATTAAAAATAATTAATTATTTTTTAAGTAAGCAGGCAAATAATTAATTTGACGACGTATAGACACTCGTCACCTCGCCTACACGTCGTTTACATGCCATTCATATAACAAACAATTTAAGGGTTCTATTCCCTCAAGTCAAGGTTAATCCCGACACTTACCTCGCTTTGTAAATTCTAATATATTATTCAACCACAACTTTTCCTTTTAACTTTTCCTCCGAAAGCTTCAAATCTATTCACAAACAATTCAATATATTCAATACTAATCATCGGAATTAATTCCATATAAATTTACAAATTTTTCGGATAAAAATCCAAAATTCATTAAAATATTCGGTAGTGGGACCCACATTTCAAATCTGGGAAAAAATCGCGAAATCCGAATACCCATCCCGATACGAGTTCAACCATACCAAATTTATCCAATTCCGATATCAAATGGACCTTCAAATCTTAATTTTTTATTTTTGGAAGATTTTATAAAAATCAAAAATTTCTTCCATAAATTCACGGATTCATGATATAAATGAGTATGAAATCATGAAATATAATCAATATAGGATAATGAACACTTACCCCAATTTATTCCCGTGAAAATTGTCCGAAAGTCGCCTTACCCGAACTCAAAAATGGGTCGAAATCCTATTTCCAAAACTTAAGTTCTGGTTCTAGGATTTTTACCCGTCGCGAATGCGGTTAGTGCCTCGCATTCGCAAAGCACAATTATGAGCTGTCAAAGTTTACTCTGCGCGAACGCGAGGGCTACTTCGCGAACGCGATGCATGCCTGGCCTGACTTTCGCGAACACGAAGGCTAATTTTCCTGGTCAGTCTCTATCCCTTCGCGAACGCGAGACTTCTATCACGAAGGCGGAGCTTTGAACCTCAAGCCTTCGCGAAAGCGGTCACTATGTCGCGAACGCGAAGCAAAAAACGTGCCAGCCCAATTTTTTCTTCGCGTTCGCGAGAGTATCTTCGCGAACGCGAAGAAGAACTCACCAGAAGCCTGAAGTCTGCAGAAAACTAGATTTCCTAAGTCTGAAATCATCTCGTAGCCTATCCGAAACTAGCCCGAGCCCTCGGGGCTCCAAACCAAACATGCACACAAGTTCTAAAACATCATACGAGCTTGCTCGCGTGATCAAATCGCCAAAATAACACTTAGAACTACGAATCAGACACCAAATCAAAGGAAGTTTTCAAGAAAACTTTAAAACTTATATTTTTACAACCGGACGTCCGAATCACGTCAAATCAACTCCGATTCTCACCAAATTCGGTAGACAAGTCATAAATATTATAGTGGATATATACCGGGCTCCGAAACCAAAATACGGGCCCGAGGTCAATAAATCCAATATCAGTAATTTTTTAGAAATAATTAAGCTTTCAAGCTTTTAATATTTCATCAAAATTTCATAACTCGGGCTAGGGACCTCAGAATTCGATTCCAGGCATACGCACAAGTTCCAAATCACGATACGAACCTACAAAAAATTTTAAAATACTGATCCGGGTCCATTTTCTCATAATGTTAACCAAAGTCAACTTAGTTGAGTTTTAAAGATCTATTTCCCATTTTAATCCATTTTTCACATAAAAACTTTCCGAAAAATTGTACGGACTACGCACGCAAGTCAAAAAATAATAAATAGTTCTTTTTGATATCTTTGAACATAGAATTACTTATTAAATTTAAAGATGACATTTTGGGTCATCACATCGAGTCTTATGTGCCATTTGTGAAATGTGAAAAGCCGTGTACGCGAGGTAACGAGTACGTACTCGGGCTTATATGTGCAAATTTTATTGGTTTTAATTTTTAGGCATTCTTATATATTAAATTAGATAATTGTTAGCATTAGTAAATCCTTGAATTATGACGCCTTGTTCCTTATTTGTCAAGTTTGTATTTTATATAATAATTTGGTGTTATTGTCACTTGGATTTTTTGTGAATTCTGTGTGTTTGTTGACTTGATATTTTTCGTGGAATTTAGTTCATGATGGAATCTTTATCTGCAAATATTTATTAAATAAGTTTAAATTGAGGAGTTAATATAATTATCAAGAATTTGAATTAATGAAAGTGTTGCCCTATACTGAGTATTTTTCACCTATGTTGATTGTTTTGAGGTTTATTATATGTTGTGTGGAGCCTTGGGCTATTTGTTGAGAAATTTATTGATTCTGCTACATATTTAGAATTTGGTTGTGGTAAGTGAAAAATTATGTTATGAATTGTTGTATCGTTTTGTGGTTTAAACACTCTCCATGATGTTATTCATGATTCCTACCTTGCTTGTTAATGATATACATGTGCTTGGTAAGGAAGAGTGTAAAGCACGAAGGGTGATGCCGTGCCATTTGAGAGTGTAAGGCACGAAGGGTGATGCCGTGCCATTTGAGAGTGTAAAGCACAAACGGTGATGTTGTGCCATTGAGAGTGTAAAGCACGAAGGGTGATGCCGTGCTATTTCATTTATATTATCAGGTGAGGATGAGAGTAAAAGCACGAAGGGTGATTCCCTGCAGTTGTTTTTCTATTATAATATATTCATGGCACGAAGGGTATTTCCGTGTAGGCGAGGACGAGAGACATATATTATATTGTGACATCGTTTTGTTGTGTATACATTCATGCCTTTATCTTGAGATGTTATTGTGCACCTATATTTTCTATGTGACTTGTAGTCGTTGCTGCTTCCTGTGTGCCTCCACATTATTTCTTTTATTGTTATTGGCATTTCTCCCACCTAGTTGGTACTGTTATATGTATGCACGATGAGAAAGATATAAATGCACGAAGTGTGTTACCGTGCCAATTGATTTGATCTACATATATTTATTGGGTGAGAATGAGACAAGTGTACGAAGGTATTGCCGTGCCATTTGATGTGATATGTTGAATAAATTTCTCATGCCAGAAAAGTTAAATGAGGTGTCACAAGGTGACTTTTATTTGAAAGAATTATATTTGAAGGATATTTACTTGAAAGAATTATATTAGAAGGATATTTATTTGAAAGAATAATACTGGAAAGATATTTACTTGAAAGAAGTATATTTGAAATATATTTATTTGAAAGAATTATATTGGAAGGATATTTACTTGAAAGAATTATATTAGAAAGATATTTATTTAAAAGAATTATATTAGAAAGATAATTACTTGAAAGAAGTATATTTGAAAGATATTTACTTGAAAGAATTATATTTGAAAGATATTTATTTCAAAGAATTATATTCGAAAGATATTTATTTGAAAGAATTATAATGGAAGGATATTATTTTGAAAGAAGTATATTCGAAATATATTTATTGAAAATGATTATATCTAGAGAATTTTATTGAAAAACTTATAGATAAAGATGTATATTGAAAGGACTTGATTAATTGGTTGTACCTATGTTTATTATTCGTTTGAGTAATATTTACGGTATTCCTGTTGCCTTGCTGTTTAAATCACTAGCTGATTTGTGTTGCTATCACTGCTATCTATTTTCTATTATTTTGTATATCATATTGCACAAGTTATTAGATTAGTGAGTGTCTTGACTGTACCTTGTCTCTACTCCACTGAGGTTAGTCTTGGTACTTATTGGGTACCGACCGTGATGTACTCATACTATACTTCTGCATATTTTTATGCAGAGCCAGGTATTGCAGATATCGGACTCGGACATAGTTAGAGTGGGATCGCAAGGATTCAAAGTAGAGTTGCTTGGTCGTCGCAGTTCCTTGGAGTCTTTCCATTTTATTGTACTGTTATTTATTATTCAAATAGTATTGAGTATTCGATCCTTGAGATTATTTTATGTATTCAGTTAGAGTTCGTGACTCAGTACTACCAGTCTTGGGAGGTTGTACATTCATATTTGTTCCGCTACTAGTTTTGATTATTTATTTAATTAAAAAAATGGCTTCAAAATGTGATAGAAATCGGCTTACTTAGTCTTAGAGACTAAGTGTCATCACGACGCCTGTGCTGGGATTTTGGGTCGTGACACTTTTGCTGCAACTGATAATACATACGTTCACCTTGGTATCCACTGAAAGAAAAGAAAACTAAGAATTAGAATTCGAGATAGCGTACCAAGCAAAATCTAGGATGATCAAAGCAAAACAAAGGAAAGCTTTTTGTTATTGCATTTCAAAAAGTCAACAAAAAAACTAATTAAGAGAACTATATATGATCTATTAAGAAGGATAGAAACTTAACTCTAGCGGCGGATCTAGAGATACAGAAAGGTGCTCCATTTTTTAAAACTAAGCATAGACATGTCCTAAGATAGTCTACCCAAAACTATTGATGAATAATAATTCTTTGAGATATCTATAAGTTGAATGAAAAACTGAAGTGGCAAAGGAAGCAAAATAAACTCAAACATATCATACTCATCGAAGTTATCATGAGAAGGGCTAGTGGCCACTTACGTGCTATTAAGAAGTGCAAAAACTACATATTCATTTTGAAGCATACAAAATGTTGTGCACAACCCGCTAACTAAAACTAATCTTGACTCAAACTCAAAGGAAGTTTATCTAATACCTTTAATTTCCAATACCTAGCTTGAAGGTTAAGAGTCGGTTCAAACTTCAAATTCATGAGTTCCTTATCTATGTTAGTGGAAGCTTGTAACATGAAATGCATTGTTGAAACATTGATCCAATATATCCCATTTAATTGATTTCTCAGATTGACATACAACTTTGCACGTGAGGGAAAAGGAAGATGGTTCTTTGTCTTGCCGAGGTGACAGCAAAAGCAATTCATCCTATATTCTGGCTCTTAAGAAAACAAAAAAGTACATATTACAATATTTGTCAATTTTATCTAATTGAGCAAATATCCATTTGATTCTTACACGCACAACCAACGCAGTTCAACAGTGTAGAATTCATAGAGAAGAAGAAGAGAGAAAGAAAGAGTAGAAGCTCTCAATTCAGTTCATTTTTGGGAATAACGGACTTAGTCTCTTTTATAGACTAAGTTGGTTATATTCCTTGATACACCTCATAGTTTATGTATTTACACTTTAGTCCTACTAACTAATTAACAACTAACTTCTTATTTTCACAATCCCCCTCAAGCTGGAGAGTGAAAGACATTGAACACTCCTAGCTTGGATATTAAGATTCTGTGGTGTTCAACTCCTAGTCCTTTAGTCATCACATCTACGAGTTGTTCTTTAGTAGAAATGTACTGAGGTGCGATCAGTCCATTCTTAATTTTTTTCTGACAAAATGACAGTCAATCTCTATATATTTTATTCTCTCATGATAGACTGGATTAGCTGCTTTGCTATCACAATGCAACACTACTGGTTCCTTCACAGTTAATCCCAACTCCTTCAGTTATCCAACCAACCATACCAATTCTGAAGTTACTGCTGCCATGCTTCTATATTCTGCCTCAGTAGAACTCCTACTCACAGTTGGCTGCTTCTTGGATTTTCATGAGATCAGTGAGTCTCCTAGTTTTATCACATATACAGTTACATACCTCCTTGTGTTTGGGCAAGCTTCCCAATCTGCATCACAATAGGCTGCAACAGCTTCCAATGATCCTCTTTTTAATAATATCCCTATTCCTAGGGAACCTTTAATGTACCTTACAACTCTTAGTGTAGCATCTAAATGTAATTGCTTTGGATGCTGCATGAATTGACTTAGAACTTGGACTGCAAAACATATGTTTGGTCTGGTAATAGTGAGGTAAATGAGTTTCCCTATTAGTGTCTGATAGCATACAATGTCTTGCAACTCCTCATCTCCTTTAGTCCCTGCATGTTTATCATATTCAACAGTTGTCAACTTGCGATTTTATTCCAATGCTGAGCTAACTGGTTTTCCCCCACTTAACCCAACTTCTGAAATTAATTGAAGAGCATACTTCCTCTGCTTAAGTATGACTCCTGTTGCTGACCTCATAAGCTCAATTCCCAGGAAGTATCTAAGTTCACCTAGATCTTTCAACTTGAAATACTTGTGCAGGGTTGATTTTGCTTCTTCCACCAATATGTTGTTGCTTCCAGTAATCAATAGATCGTTTACATACACAAGGATAATCACCAATTATGCATTAGTCTTCTTTGTAAATATGGAATGATCATAGGCACTTTGAGAATACCCTGCACCTATCAGTGCATCAGTCAACTTAATGTTTCACTGTCTATGAAATCCCTGAGCTAGGTCCATATAAACCTTCTCATACAAATCCCCTTGTATGAAGGCATTGTTTACATTCATTTGAAATAAAACCCATCCTTTAGAGACTGTTAGGTTTATCACAGTTTTGACTGTTACCATCTTGGCAACATGTGAAAACGTTTCATGATAATCTAACCCCTCCTGTTGTATATATCCTTTTGCAACAAGCCTGGCTTTGAATCTATCTACTTTACCATTGGCTTTGTGTTTGATTTTGTATACCCACTTTGAGCCAATAGTTTGCTTTCCTGGAGGTAGATCCACTATTTTTCATGTCTTGTTTTCTTCAAGTGCCAAAATCTCTTGCTTCATTGCTTCTATCCACCTGTCATCTTGGGAAGCTTCCTGAAAATACTTTGGTTCTATCTAAGCTGAGAATGATCCCAGGTAGCATTGGTAGTGTTATGATAGGTGATCATAATTCACATAATTTGAAAATGGATAGAGACTGATTCCTTTTGGTCTACGTGAAGTCACATAATCTTTAAGCCATACTGCTTGTTTGATTATTCTTGTAGACTTTCTGCTCCCTGTAGGCTGTTGCACAACTAATTGTATTTGCTCAAATATAACCTCTTCATGTTCATGTTGTTATATCTCTTCATGCTCTTGTTGTTGTGGGGAATCTTGTTTACTGCTTTCACCTGATCCAAGTTCCTCTATGTCATTTATTGTCTCATTTAGTGGCATATCCGGTGCTACATGGAGACTGGAATTATCAGCTTCAGTGTTGTGGAGTTGATCATCTGTATTCTGAGAGGCTATCACCAGATCATCATCTGCTTCAGCTGCTGAAGTAGATTGATTCCTTTCAGTTGTTGTGCAACCAGTATCAAGAATGAATAAATTTTTAGTCTCACTGGGTAGTGCCTTGAAAGGAAAGATATCCTCCCTAAAACTCACATCTCTACTCATAATACATCTATTGGATTCCAGGTCATACAACCTATATCCCTTATACACCTCTAAATATCCAATGAATACTGATTTCATTGCCTTGGTTGCAAATTTGTCTCCTTTTGGTAATGTACTAGCATAACAAAGACACCAAATACTCTGAGATGATCTATTTTAGGTGTTTTCCTATAGAGATTTTCATATAGGGACTTTCCACTCAGAACTGTTGTGGGCAACTTATTGATTAGATAAACTGCAGTTTTAACACAATCTCCCCAAAATCCAGCAGGTATGTTGCTTTGAAATTTCAATGTTCTTGACACCTCCAATATATGTCTATGTTTTCTTTCTACTACTTCATTTTGTTGTGGAGTGTAGGACAACTACTTTGGTGCACTACACCCAAAGATGAAAGCAACTCATTGCAGTTTTTGTTAAAAAATTCTTTACCATTATCAGATCTTAACACTTTAACAGCAACATTAAATTGATTCTTCACAAGAAAAAAGAAATCCTTCAATACTACTATTGCTTCACATTTAGATTGTAGCAAACAGATCCAATTATATCTACTATAGTCATCCGCTATGGTTACAAAGTAATGTCTCTTGTCATAAGTAGCTACTTTGTATGGTTCCCACACATCTATGTGCACAAGTTGAAAAATGTAATCAGACTGATGACTACTAACAGGAAACTTCAGTCTACTCTGCTTGGCTAAAGGACAGATCTCACAAGTCTTCTGCACATCTTGATTCACTTTATTCTTCAAATCTGGCAAGCATTTTAAGGAACCTGTGGATGGATGTCCCATCCTTTGATGCCATAATGTTGCACTTATTTCTTCCTTCTTGACTGATCCAACTACTATTTCATCCTCCTCACTTCTAATTATATACAACCCTTCATCTTCTCTACCAATCCCCAGTACCCTGCCATTTTAAAGTCCCTGAAACACACAGAAACCAGGGTAGAAGAAAGCTGAACAACATAAATCTCTAGTCAGCTTGGATACTAAAATGAGATTGAACTTAAAGTCAGGAAAATGCAAGACATTCCTAATCTTCTGACCTCCTAGTATTGTTGCATCTCCTGTGTGTACTATTTCTGACCTTCCTCTTGTAGGTATTTGAACTCCATTATTGTTTCCTTTATTGACTCTTCTTAATTTTTCTAGGACTTCTTTGCAAAAAGTGATATGGTGCGATGCTCCTGAATCTACTATCCAATCATATGATCGTACATTAGATAACAATGACTTTATACCTATCATGTTTGCTGAGCCTGCTGTGTTGTTGGAACTTCCCTCCATAGATGACTTTGTTAACAGACTTACTAGGTGCTTGTACTGATCCTCAGTCATATAATTCCCCTGTGGTTGATTGTTCATTGCCACTTCCTTTTCTCCATTGACATTGTTAGCAAAGGATTTGGTAGGAAATGGAACTTTCTTCTTGGTTTTGAAGTCTGCAGGGTACCCAATGATCTTGTAGCAGTTCTCCTTCAAATGCCCTTTGTACCCACAATATTCACAGATAAGTCCAGGCTTCTTCCCTTTCAGAAACTGACCTCCTTTTCCTGCTAACATAGTCATTGGCTCCCTATTTGTGTCAACTACTCCTAATTCCCTCTGACTCTCCTCCTGCACTACAACTACATAGGCTTGGTTCACAGTAAGGACTGGCCTTTTTAGAAACACTGCACTTCTTACATGGCTATAACTCTCATTCAGCCCCATTAAAAATTGTAGAAGCATTTGCCTTACTAAATGATCTACGTATGGACGTGATTCTTCACAGTCACATGAGGGTAAGGGTGCTAGGATATCTAATTCATTCCATAAGTCTTTAAATTTTGAGAAATAAGAGGTCACATATTATGTACCTTGCTTTAGGCTTGCAATGTCAGTAGAAATTTGATAAATTCTGGTCAGATCATCTTTGTTAAACCTTTCCTTGAACTCGTTCCAGATTTTTCTCGCACTTGATGCGTACATGATGCTTGGTACCAACTTTGCCGCTACAGTGCTACTAAGCTATGAGACGACCACTGCATTACATTTTTCCCATTGCGCTGCTAATTCACCTCTGTATAAAGTTTTCAGACATGTTCCATCCACAAACCCTAACGTGTTCTTCACTAGGAGAGCTACTCTCATAGATCTACTCCACAGGGCATAATTTTCTGGCCCTGTGAGCTTAAGAGCTATCAACGATGTTCCCGATGAATCTGAATCCTTAAGGTATAGTGGATGATTGTGAGGAAGATGTCCAATTTTCTCGTCCGCCATTGTCGTAACTATGCTAGCTTCGAATTTAGCTAATTTTTGAAATCTTGGACGAACAACAACTCAAATCGATCAATTCTGCTCTGATACCATGTCAATTTGCTCTAATTGAGCAAATATCCATTCGATTCTTACACGCACAACCAAAGCAATTCAACAGTGTAGAATTCAGAGAGAAGAAGAGGAGAGAAGGAAAGAGTAGAAGCTCTCAATTCAGTTCATTTTTTGGAATAACCGACTTAGTTTCTTTTATAGACTAAGTTGGTTATATTCCTTGATACACCTCACAGTTTTTGTATTTACACTTTAGTCCTACTAACTAATTAACAACTAATAACAACTAACTTCTTATTTTCACAATATTATTGTTTACCAAAATGAAAAAACTGAAATATGCAAGGACAAAAACAATCCCTTAGACAACCTACTATAATATTCATATGCTCTGTTGCATTTTAGATGACCTATTTGAATCAATACAATGTTTTAGATAATTAAAACTTTACTGCTAAGGCACTTATTGCATATGCTACAGATTAATCCAAAATTTAGTTAGTTTAGAGGACACAAAGATAAGAAGTATATCATAAAACATCAACAACAACTTGTTATTTAAACTATATTTATAAAATAATTCTGGAGAAGATAAAATAACATATGAACAAAAATGTAAAAGAAAGAGAATTTAATCCGAGCCCACTAAATTCATATTGTTTCCTTAAGGAATTTAATCCCCTCCTAGTACCCAAGGTTGTAGATTATTTTCTCCCAGGATAGAACGAATTACACACTGGTATAGCGATACTTCAAAACTCAGTGTTTCAGCGAACACAAAGATCGGTAGCAAATCTCACTTATTGTTGCTTTGTTTGTAGTTAAAACAATGCAGAAGAAAGGATGAGAAGTCAGAAATTCGTATGGAAAATATGAGAGAATGGACTGGTATTTAAAGCCAATGTTGAGCTTAAACTGAAGAGGTGCAACTCTTCAAAACTTAAGAAGTGCAAACTGTTTATTCAAATCTGAAGAGGTGCAAACTGTTCCTTCAAATCGAAGAGGTGCAAACTGTTTCGTCCATATTGTAAATGTCTTTTACAAAAAGCGAAGGGCATAAACTATTTTGTTGGATTTAATATTAATATTCCGTTTACAAAACTCTTTCTTTAAATCTGAAGAGGTGCAAACTGTTTCTTCAAATCGAAGAGGTGCAAATTGTTTTGTCCATATTGTAAATGACTTTTACAAAAAGCGAAGGGCATATACTATTCCGTTAGATTTAATATTAATAATTCGTTTTCAAAAAACCGGATATTTAATAATATTTCTGTTAATATTTACTATTAACAAATAAATTTGGTCCAAAGAATTAATCAATCAATCGATCATTTGACTGAATCCGAATCCGAAGCCGAAACCGAGTCGAGCGAGCAAGTGACGACGACGTCGCAAGGCTTGCCTTATTCTTAACTCTTTAAGATCTAGAAGAAGTTCAATTGTATATATACCCATCAAAACATTTTGTTCTTCCAATATGAGACAATGTTCACCTTGTCAAGGAGGGAAACTGAAATATTTTCAATTTCCTTCCATTTTCCATTCAACCTCTTTTAAGCTACATTTAAGCTTAAAACCCCAACAATCCCTCACATGAATGGGGAATGGCTATATCACCGAAATATGCATAAAAAATTGTGTGATTCGCAAGCAAGGATTAATTGCATCTGGATAAGTAGGTTTCCCTTTGAACTTTCCATAGTGAACTTATGTCGGATATATTCGGTCAATCGGTAGATTTGATATCTTTGAACCGTCAAACTTTGGTGTATACCTANGAAAAACTGTGTGATTTACAAGCAAGGATTAATTGCATCTGGATAAGTAGGTTTCCCTTTGAACTTTCCGTAGTAAACTTATGTCGGATATACTCGGTCAATCGGTAGATTTGATATCTTTGAACCGTCGATCTTTGGTGTATACCTAGACAACCATAAGTCACACAACCAACCCTTAACCGTCTTTGGCTCTCATCGTTGTGTTCGTTCCAGCCATAAATACCGCCTGGTTTCATAAGTGCGTAGAGAATTTGTCTTACAAAATTCTCCTTGAAGCGGCTAAAACTTTACACTTACATAGGTGATTCCTAAACATGTCATCCCGTAGATACACTATTTGATATACCCCGTATCAAATTTAGAAATCATTAAAAAGCCTTAATGCTTTATCCTTGGTACTGAACATTGTCTCATCACGAGAATGGACTAAACTTTTATTTGACAATGTTGAACCGTCATTAATGACTTTGTTTGATCTCCTTGAACCTAGATCTTAGGATCTCCAGTCTTCTAGGTAGAGTTACCACCACAGTGGCTTGTTCTCGGCCATAGTCCCATTTTCCTCGATGATTTCTCAACTACCTCTCTAGTTAGGCCTTTTGTAAGTGGATCCGACACATTATCGCTTGACTTTACATAGTCAATCATGATAATTCCTCTAGAGAGTAATTGCCTAATGGTTTTATGTCTTCGTTGTATATGACGAGATTTACCAGTATACATCACGCTCCCAGCCCTTCCACTTGCTTCTTGACTATCGCAATGTATGCATATTGGTTCCAACGGTTTGGGCCAAAATGGAATGTCTTCCAAGAAATTCCGGAGCCATTCAGCTTCTTCATCGGCTTTATCTAAGGCTATGAACTCAGATTCCATTTTAGAGCGGTCAATACAAGTTTGCTTGGACGACTTCCAAGATACCGCTCCTCCACCAATAGTGAATACATATTCACTTGTGGACTTAGAATCAGTTGAACCGATGATCCAATTTGCATCATAGTATCCCTCAATCACCGCAAGATATTTACTGTACTGCAAAGCAATGTCCTGGGTATGTTCTAAATATCCCAAAACTCGTTCCATTGCCATCCAATAAGATTGACCTGGATTGCTCGTGTATCAACTCAATTTACTTAAAGAATAAACTATATCTGGTCGTGTACAATGCATGATATACATTAAGTATCCCAACACATGAGCATAATTCAATTGTGATATGCTTTGGCCTTTGTTCTTTGCTAATGCAAGATTCACGTTAATTGGAGTTTTTGAAACTTTAATCCCTAACTGCTTGAATTTTCCAAGTACTGTCTTAATATAATGAGATTGTGACAATGCCAGATCTTGAGGAGTCTTATTGATTGTAATCCCAAGAATTAAATCAGCAACTCCCAAGTCCTTCATATCAAACTTTCTAGTTAGCATATGCTTAGTCGCATTTATGTTGGCAATGTCATTACTCATTATCAGCATATCATCCACATATAAACAAAAAATGACTATGTGATTTGGAACATTTTTAATGTACATATATATATCACATTCATTTATCTTAAAACCATTTGACAACATTGTTTAGTCAAATTTTGCATGCCATTGTTTGGGTGCTTGTTTTAGTCCGTAAAGGGACTTAACAAGTCCACATACATTCTTTTCTTTACGTGAAACTACAAACCCTTCAGGTTGTTCCATGTAGATTTTTTCCTCCAAATCTCCATTTAAGAAGGTCGTCTTAACTTCCATTTGATGAATTTCAAGACCATAAACTGCAGCTAATGCTACTAACATTCGTATGGACATAATTCTTGTAACTGAAGAGTATGTATCAAAATAATCAAGACCTTCTCGATGTGTAATACCCTTTGACTACAAGTCTTGCCTTATTTTCATCAATAGTTCCATCATCTTTTATTTTCCTCTTAAAAATACATTTAGAAACCAAAACTTTATTTCAAGAAGGAAGATCAACCAATTCCCATGTATGGTTGTTCAATATGGATTCTATTTCACTATTGACTTCCTCTTTTCAAAACAATGATTCCGAAGAAGACATAGCTTCTTTAAATATTCGAGGCTCATTTTCCAATAAGAAAGTCACAAAATCTTTTCCAAATGAAGTAGACGTTCTTTGACGTTTACAACGTCTTGGATCCTCCTCATTAAATGTACTTTCTTTTGTTTCTTCCCGAGGTCGTTTAGATCCTTCATCAATCGACTCACATTCCTTTTTATATGGTTATATATTTTCAAAGAATTCAGCATTATCTGATTCTATAACCGTATTATTATGAATGTCGGGATTTTCTGATTTATGAACCAAAAATCGATATGCTTTACTATTGGACGCATATCCTATGAAAACACAATCAACGGTTTTCGGTCCTATTTTTACTCTTTTGGGTTTAGTAACTTGCACTTTTGCCAAACACCCCCACACTTTAAAATAATTCAAGTTGGGTTTCCTTCCTTTCCATTTTTCATATGGAATGGATTGTATTTTTCTATGGGGTACTCGATTTATTATCCGGTTAGCCGTAAGAACGGCTTCCCCCCACAAGTTCTGTGGCAAACCAGAACTTATCAACAATGCGTTCATCATCTCCTTTAATGAATGATTCTTTCTTTTCGCAATCCCATTGGATTGGGGCGTGTAAGGAGCCATTGTTTGATGAATTATTCCATATTCTAAACATATTTCTTCAAAAGGAGATTCATATTCTCCACCCCTATCACTTCTCACCAATTTAATTTTCTTGTTAAGTTGCGTTTCAACTTCATTTTTATATTATCTGAATGCATCTATTGCTTCATCTTTACTATTAAGTAAGTAAACATAGCAATATCGAGTATTGTCGTTAATAAAAGTTATAAAATACTTCTTTCCACCGCGAGATGGTATTGACTTCATGTCGCAAATATCTGTATGAATTAAGTCTAAAGGATTTGAATTCCTTTCAACTGACTTATAAGGATGTTTAACATACTTAGATTCCACACATATTTGACATTTTGATTTGTCGCATTCAAACATAGGCAATACTTCCAAATTAATCCGCAAGGTTTTGTAATTGACATGACCCAAATGCATATGCCATAATTCATTTGACTCAAGTAAGTAAGAAGAAGCTGAAATTTTATTATTATTCTCAATAACCATTACATTCAGCTTGAAAAGGCCCTCAGTGAGGTAACTCTTTCCTACAAACATTTCATTCTTACTTATTACAACATTATCGGATACAAAAATACACTTAAACCCATTCTTAATAAGAAATCCAGCAGAGACTAAGTTCTTTCTAATATCGGGAACATGAAGGACGTTGTTCAAAGTCACCACCTTACTAGAAGTCATTTTCATAAATATCTTCCCAGATCCTTCAATTTTGGCCGTTGCAGAATTTTGCATAGAAAGTGTCTCTTCGGGTCCAACAAGAGCATATGTAGCAAACACTTCTCTAATAGCACAAACATGGCGAGTGGCTCCAGAATCAATCCACCACTCCTTAGGATTTCCCACCAGGTTGCATTCAGAAAGCATAACACATAAGTCATCGATATCTTCGTGCTTTTCAACTATGTTTGCTTGACCCTTCTTCTTGTATTTCTTTGGAGCACGACAATCTGTAGATTTGTGTCCAGCTTTTCCACAGCTATAGCAATTTTCGTTGAACCGCTTCTTGCTTGGGTTGCTTTTCGATCCATAAGCCTTCTTCCTCTTTCTATCCTCAACAATGTTTGCTCCCATTATTGTTGAGTTTTTACGGCCTTTCTTTTCAGCAGCTTTGTTGTCCTCTTCGATTCTCAACCGAACAATGAGATCTTCAAGGGACATCTCCTTTTGTTTGTGTTTCAAGTAGTTTTTGAAGTCCTTCCACAAAGGAGGCAACTTCTCAATTATTGCTGCAACTTGGAATGCTTCGTTGATGACAAGACCTTCAATGAAAATTCTGTTAGTAGAAACAATATAATTAATACTTTCAACATTAGTATTAATGTGACTTATACCTTCAGCAAGGAGATCGTGAATAATCACTTGCAATTCTTAGACTTGGGTAATAATAGACTTGCTATCTACCATTTTATAGTCCAAAAATTTAACGGCAACAAATTTCTTTAACCTGACATCTTTCGTTTTATATTTCATTTCAAGCGCTACCCATAGTTGTTTTGACGTCCATATTACTATAGACGTTATACAGATCGTCCTCTAGTCCAATAAGAATATAATTCTTACATAGAAAATCAGAATGCTTCCACGATTCAGTCACGAGAAAGCGTTCATTTTGTGGAGTTTCGTCGGGCAGAACAGGAACATCTTCCTTAATGAACTTCTGCAGACTTAAAATCGTAAAGTAGAAGAACATCTTCTGCTGCCAGCGCTTGAAATCAATCCCGGAAATTTTTTTGGATTTTTCTGCCGGTGCCAATGCCGGTGTTGTTCGGCTTGTCGATGCATTGGCAGTCACCATAGGAACAATCTGGTTCCCGTTGTCATTCGTCATTTTTGTAAAAGAATGACACAAACAAACGTTAAAATCACGTAGATTTTAATCTCCACTGGAGTAGAAATCCACACAGGTTTTAGTCTCCAGAAACAGTGAGTATAACACAAATAAAGAAAATATTAAATTCCTTAAGTTTGTTATTTAAACTGTATTTGTAAAATAATTCTGGAGAAGATAAAATAACATATAACCAGAAATGTAAAAGAAAGAGAATTTAATCCGAGCCCACTGAATTCACAATGTTTCCTTAAGGAATTTAATCCCCTCCTAGTACCCAAGGTTGTGGATTATTTCCTCCCAAGATAGATTGAATTACACACTGGTGTAGCGATACCTCAAACCCCAGTGTTTCAGCGAACTGAAAGATCGGTAGCAAATCACATTTACTGTAGCTTTGTTTGTAGTTAAAACAATGCAGAAAAAAGGAGGAGAAATCAGAAATTCATATGGAAAATCTGAGAGAATGGACTGGTATTTATAGCCAATGTTGAGCTCAAACTGAAGAGGTGCAACTCTTTAAAACTTAAGAGGTGCAAACTGTTTCGTCCATATTGTAAATGTCTTTTATAAAAAGCGAAGGGCATATACGATTCCGTTGGATTTAATATTAATATTTCGTTTACAAAAAACCGAATATTTAATAATATTTTTGTTAATATTTACTATTAACAAATAAATTTGGTCCAAAAAATTAATCAATCAATTGACCGAGCCTGAGCCCGAGCCCGAGCGAGAGATGACGACGACAATGGCGCGAGGCTTGCCTTATTCTTAACTCTTTAAGAGCTAGAAGAAGTACAATTATATATATGCCCATCAAAATTTTTTCCTCTTCCAATATGGGACAATGTTCCCTTTGTCAAGGAGGGAAACTCAAATATTTTCAATCTCCCTCCATTTTGCCATTCAACCTCTTTTAAGCTACATTTAAGCTTAAAAAGCCAACAGATCTAAGAGGAGGAGAGAAAAGATTCAGACACAGTAGATCTATTGAAATACCTCCATCAAAGGCATGTTTTAAAGCAGACAACTACTTTATTATACAAGATATCTTCTTAGTAATCTATCGCTAGGCAGTGAACAAAAATATTTACAGACTTGGAGGTGAACTTATCTATTATTGTATAAGATAGAAGCCTGGAAATGATAAGTTAGTTAAGAACCTCTGCAGTTTGACATGATTGAATCCTATTGAGACACCCCAAGCTGGAGTACTGAATTTTATAGAAATAATTGAAGAGATCTTCTGTAGCCGAACAATCTATTCCTTTACACTAAGCCACTTATTCCTTAATATTAATGCAGCTTTGGCCTAGTAAACTATATTACATGATGGGAACTTAATTATGTCAGAAATTTGTGAGTCTATTCTACCTAATGGTCTATTAATTCTCTAGTAAAACTTCTCTATCTACTATCATAAATAAATTTAATTATTCACAAATTGCATGAAACTTGGAAAATATGGTTTCCACATCAGAAAGGGATTAGACTTATAATGTATCAAATAGCTATATACCGAACCACTCCATTTTCACTGACAGCAGACACAACAAGTGGATTGTGCTATGTTAAGGGAATAAAGGAGAAAGGGGCTATTAAGCAATTTCGAAAGTTTGATGTAAACAAAGGGTATCTTGAGTCAAAATGATGTAGTCTGTTCTTCATAATGTAGTTCAGAAGAATGATGAAACTGAAAACGAAGACCATCATCTAGTAATGGAGAATCTTTAAAGGTAAATATGTTTTCCAGACATGGTGATACTATCCCTAATAAAATATAAATTCATTCGTGGCGACAATGCCAAATAAAGGAAACCAAGTAATTGTTGAAAAGAGATCCAATACCAACCAATTCACCATATCTGATGACACATAATTATGCACATTAATATGCACTTGAACAAACATGAAATAACTTTCACAAAACGATAATTAATCTATATTTCTAAAATATGTATACCTTCTTTAAAAATGAGAATACTTGTATATGTAATGAAAAGAACAGAACAAAGATACAGAAAAGTCGGACAAAATCCTATATCAACTGGTGGGTCTCAATCTCCACTAAGCTTGGAAATCGGGCCAAAAGGAGACCTCTAGTAGAGAATACTTTTGAAGGTAAATGTTGGATAAGTATAACTTTTCTTTTCAGCAGAACTCAAAGCTAATGATACTATTTCCAAAAGTGAAACTTGGCTCTTAAATGATCATAATGCATCCTCTCTTAAATGATCATAATGCATCCTCCTCCTCACAAGATAGAGAGAAAAAATATATCAGACAAATGTATCATATACCTAAATTTAGCTCACTGTTAATTCATTAGGCTATGTAAGCATATTGTAAAACAGACATCCTAAAACCTAAAGAATGTAGATAATTCTCGTCAGTAACTCGACCAATATATTTAGAGAAGCAAAAGTAAAACCTAGAGCAGGTTCACACTTTCAACCATTTCCAACTTTTTCATTGAGCTACAACATGAGATGGTAACGGTGTAAAGAAGAACCTGAACCGGCAGTATATTTGTCTTGTTAACTGGAGAGTTCATGTAAATCTCAGTTGATTGAGATTCATTGAGTTGGATGCATCTGCATTTTAAGATCATAAAGTGAGATTTTGCATATGATGGATATGTATCGATTTATAACGAACATAATTTAGGCTAAGCATCCTATTCTAATATGACAGGTATTTTTGATGATATTTCATGCCTTAGTCATGCTACAGAATATAATTCTAGGCATGGTTGTAGTAGCACAACTCGGTAGAAGCACTACTCATAGGGTTGCGGAAGCAAAGCTTGATAGAAGTACTACCTGTAGGGTCTTATTATAATTTATCTCACATTGTTTAATGAATAAGAGAGCTATATGAGGTGCTTCTTATTGTTGTCCAGTCTCTTGTTTTGCCCTTTTCAAAAAGGCTAGTAGTCTAATGTATAATTTCATGTTATATGCAGTGGTAAAACTATAATGCTTAATCAGAAACTCCAGCATCTCATAAGTGTTGAAGGTAAGACACGCTTCAAGATTTCCTCTTATTTTCAGCTTTAGTCATTTCTTAAAACCCCATCTTAATGATACAGTTCCAATTTTTACTACTTCAGAATTTTTCCACAAATTAGAGGTCCGCGATAGTGATTATGCACTAAACTTGAAAAGATACACAAGCAAGCAAAAGCAAAACTTAACTTGATGCGTATGTTGGTTCTCTAGTTCTCCATCGTAAATTTTATCCTACTTTCTCTAATTAAGTAGAGAGAAAACTCTCAACCTATTCATGAATGCCATGGTTCTTTCATAAAGAAAGAAAACCTCAAATTAACTTTTTGTTATCCAACAAACTTTCACACATGCCTTGTGTGTCAGCTCTTTGGATGGTTTGGCTCTCTTTTCAGCATCTGATAAGCTCTCCTGTGAAGCCAATAAAAATTTCTTAGCCCCTCAATTTCTTGTTTGAGAGAATGAATGTGTAACTCTTTGTTCAAGTTAGTTGCATTTTCTCCATCCAAATCTAATGCCGACTTTTATTCTCTTCTGTACATTTTAAAGTATATCTTGCATAGTCATAACAAAGTTTATCTTTTGTCGAGCTTATGTAACGACTCAACTGGTCGTTCTGAGCATTTGTATTCCATTCAGCTGTTTAAAATTTTGAGTAGTTTCATATGATGTATTATGAATTGTATGAATCGCCGGTTTTGATTTTCAGGTGATTCGAGATTGATTTGGAATAATGATTCACAACTAGGAAGCTTTAAGTTGGAAGAGTTGACCAAGGTTTGACTTTTGAGTAAACAGACTCGCAATCGAGTTTTTATGGTTCCCATAGATTCGTATGATGATTTTGGACTTTTACGTATGTTCGGAATCGGGTTTGGAGGTTCCTAGAAGGATTCGACACTATTTGTCGAAAGTTGGTAATTTGAAGAACTTAACAGTCCATAAGTTTGACCAAGAGTTGACTTTGATGTTATTGGACACCAATTGGTGTTCCGAGATTTGAATAGATCTATATAGTTGAATTGAACGTGTGTGCAAAATTTGGAAGTAATCCGGAGTGTTTAAGTGTGATTCGTACACTCTTTTGAAAGAATGAAGATTTAGCAACTTAAGAGAAATTTCATTCAGTTTGATCCTCTATTCTTTGTTGTGATATTCCCGTGGGTGTTTTGAGGCTTAGGATAAGTTTGGATAATGTATTTGTACTTGTTGGTATGATTGAATGGGGTCCTGAGGCGCTCGGGTGTGTTTTGGATTATTGGTTGAGAAACTAGTTAAGTTAAGAATTTGGAGTTTGACCATGGTCAATATCAGGTCAAGAAGACCTCTTTTCAATGTTTTGAGTGCGGGAGTAGGTTCGTAGCGTGTGGTATGATTGAAATGCATATATGAATTGTGTTCGAGATGTTCCAAATGAGTTTTGGGTGTTAAAATGAAGATTCTTTTGTTGCTGATTTTATGGTATAAAATAAGTACAAAAATATCATTTTGTCCCTTAAATTTTAAGACTTCCTTTTAAACTTTAAAATATCATATCTCGTTCATTTTAAAGCCTAATTGGCTGATTCAAAAGGCTATCTTGGGTATAATCTCGCAAGAATTATGTTGGGATTATCAAATATGAGTTTCGGAGTCATATAGAATCTGATTCGAGCTATAACATCTGCTACATTATTTTTTTACTCGTTCCGAAATTTAGTCACTTTTTCTCACAAGGTTTTGGAGCTCGGAGTTAGGCGATTTTCATCACATGGATTGGGGTATATGTTTTCTACTAGGTTTTGATTATATTCCATGATTTCATCTTCGATTTTAGCATTTAATTGATGATTTTAGAAGAGAAATTGGGATTTTTGTCTAAATTTATCTAAAGTGAATATTTGAGATTTGAACATCGATTTGGAGTCGGATTTGAGTGAAATTAGTATAGTTTGACTCGTAGTTGAATGAGTTTTTGAAATTTATGAGTTTTATCGGGTTCCGAGGTGAGGACCCGAGTTTAAACTTTTGGTTGACTTTGGGCTTCTGATTAAAGATTCAAGCTTTATCGAGGGTTTGTTTTCTTTGGCATTGTTTGATATTTTTGAGTTCATTTTGGCTAGTTTCGAGCCGTTCGGAAGTTGATTTGCGTGGGATGGCATTTCTAGAGTGTTGTTTGGCTTTCTCGGTATTTAATTTGGCTTGTTCGAGTAAGTAACATTTCTAAATTTGGAATTGAGGGTAATTATCCCTCGAAACCATGTTATTGTAATGTGTTGAGGTGACATATGCTAGGTGACGGGCATTTGGGCGTGCACCGGTGTAATCATGACTCAAGTTGACTTTTAGACTATTATCAGACTTGTTATGCTATCACACCCTATTATATCTGTGTTTTCCCCTACTTGTTTGATTATTTGAGCTGTGTTTCATGTTAAAAATCATGTTTAGGCTATGTGCTTATTCAATTGAGACCTAATGAGACTATATCTATTATTTTGAGCTATCTAATTTAACTGTAATTATTCACTTAGTCAAGATTCTTCATTTGCATATCATATCTCAGTCTATGTTCATCATTCGACGCTACATCACATGTTATCATTATTTTCCATATGTGGAGTTGTTGAACTGAGTCATATGAGATTGTGAGCCCTTTAGACTTAAGAGGTTGATGACTAATTTGGGCCGTAGAGCCAAGTTGAGAGTGTTGTTGTGGATCGGGTTGTATGCCGCAGCAGGCCTTATTGGTTTTATTATTATTGTGGATCGGGCTGCACGTCGCAGCAGACCTTATAGGCTTTTGATTAGCGCTTGGGTAGGATCCGCCCCTCCGGAGTCTAAAATACCAGCAGTGAGTGCATGCACAATGATATATATACACGTGCTTTGGTGAGAGACTTATGAGCCAGGCACCCGTACAGTGATGAGTGATTCTCTGTGTGTGTGTGATGAAGTGGCCATTAGAGACATATAGCTTGAGTATGTTGAGGGTGAGTGTACCTCGGGATATTACCGTGAAATCATTTCATTTGACTTGCATACTTGACATGTAGGCATAGAGATGTATATTTCTCATGCTACACAGTATAAGATAATTGATGACTTGACATGTATATTGACATGTAGGTATAGAGATGTACTTTCCTCATGCTAATCGGTAAACGTAAATTCTTATCTCGTGTTGTGAATTAGAAATACAGTTCTATTGATAAACTCTTGTTTAGTTGATTTTCAGTTGTAATATCTGGACTTGACTGTTATACCTGGAAAGCATGCATACTTTTTCGTAACTGTGAACGAGCAGAGCATAGTATCTTTTGAGCTATTACTTTTACTACCTCCATTATATTACTATGAATTAATATTGGCTAATGATGTTGGGCACTGACCTTCTTCCGAGCTCGTCACTGCTTTCAACATAAGGTTATGTTTGTTTTTTATTGAGCACATGGGGTCGGTTGTACTCATACTACATTTCTGTACTTTGTGTACAAATTTTGGAGTTGATGTTATTGTGTATGTGTTTATCCTAAAATTTCAAGTAACAATTAAACTTATTTAGTGGTTTCAAGGATACGTGATTTAATCCAATACTAATTGATAAACAAGGAATTAAATAGATAATCTGAATAGTAAAATAAATCAAACTAGTGTTCTGGCAGTGCTTTCGACTTCGATTCGAGATGGTCTCGACGTTGGATAACAAGAACAATAAAAATATAAAATAAACAGTAATGAGCAGTAATATATAGTAAGTGAAGTAGAGAAAGTAGTGTATGTATATGTGTTTATTAATCAATATGTCCCTTACAAATGAATGGGATCCCTCTTTATATAGTAGAGGAATCCTAAATAAGGTATAATTCTAATAACAGAAACAAATCCCATGATTGGCGTCAATAACCGCTTGATTCGGTTTGTTCCGGGATTTCTGCCGAGATCTTCGGTCGGTTGCTAATATCTCTCCATTCTGTTATTATGCCTTACTCGAAGTTGATCATGCTCGGTCTCAATCTTCAGCGAGTATTTCAATCTTCATGCTCCATACTCTGCCATTGAGCTCGAGCCTTGTCTATTACGGGCTTACTCTCGAGGTAGCTCCTCGTGCCTACGAAATCGAACATGCCCGATTTCGACCGTATACAGATAGTCCCCGTATTTTTTGGAATAAAATGATAAGAAACGGTTTGAGCCTTGATTTTTCGAAACCTCGATCATGATGTCGTCCTCATGACGTAAGTGACGGATGTGATCGAAACGTCCCGTCGGCTTAGTTCCCCAAATCATTAATGCCTGTCAGTTAGCGGTCAGCCACTAGCTCTACCGAACCGTCGCCTTGAGCCTATAAATACCCGCTCCTTCATTGAATAAAACTTTACTTTTGCTCTAATCAAACCTCTAAGTCTTCTCACTCTTTTCGTCTCCTCCTTTTTGCCGTCTGTAGAGCCACATTCGTCAGCACTGAAACCACCAGTTTTTCATCTTCATCCGCTCTTCTTTACTTATACAAATGGCAAAAACCTCAAAGACCGTACCGCAGAAGGAGAAAGCTTCTTGCTCCTCTTCCCGGCCATCCGACGGCAAGGCTCCGGTGGAGCCGCTTCCCCATGAGTATGTTCCCGACCCGTATACTCTAAAATCCGACTTCAAGGTCGAAAACCCTCCATGGATCCCAGGCTGATGTGAGCATGTGTCGATGTACATGTGCTCGATAATGAAGAGCCACCTCGAGGCCATGAAGAGGGACTGCAACTGGGATCCCGAGGTCGTGGTGCAAATTCTTTCTCCCGAAGAGAGCATCACCGCTTATGTGGAAGGGTTCCTAAGTGTTTATACTTACCCCTTCATATTGGGTCCCCTCGACCCAATGATTATTGATCTATGTAAAAGATATCAGCTCACCCTTGGCCAAATCCACCCCTCTCTATGGCGCATACTAATTATGTTGTTCTTCTTCTCTAGCAAGGCCAAGGGGCTAGAGTTTACTCTAAATCACCTCATGCTGTTATACCGACCTCGAATCTATCGAGGACTAATCAGGCTCCAACGCCGGGCAACGAAGGTCTTGTCCTCGAGCATCGATGAGGACAAGGATCGGAGTTGGATGAGTCATTTTATATGGGTAAGGACCCGCGACATTATCCCGAAAGAGAAGATGGCATTCCACGAGGAGTGGAACTTCGACCGTAAGTGATCTTTTAAACTTTGTTCTTCGTAGCTTCTTCGACTTCGCCCGATATCCCCTTTTGACATGCAGCTATTCCTTGGATGCCTTAAGTGGTACCTGACCTTGAATATTCGGTTCGGAAGTTAGCCTTAACTTCCACTTATGCCGAACGTGCATGGCGTGATTTGGCAAGGGGCAGATGGGAGGCCAAGAACCACGGTAAGGATCTCATTTATCATGTTCTGAAACACTTTTTATAGTTCATTTGTCACTAATTTTCTTTCATGCAGGTCTGACCAAGGATGTCATTTGGAGGCCTTTAAGTGGCAAGGAAGAAACCAAGTCCCCGGTTCCCAAGCCAGGAAAGATAAAAAGAGGAAAACTGCCTCGCAATACGAGGACCCCAAGCTCAAACCTAAGGGTAAGGAGGAAAGTAATCACTCTCATGATGGACTCGGTCCAAAAATTGAGAGACGAATAAGAGAAAGAAGAAGAAAATGCCTCGGCACTAACGGTCCAACCTAGGAAAGCCGTCGAGGTCACCAAATCTTATGAGCCGACAGCGGCTGCTAAAATGAAGTCTCATGTCGAGGAGGCTTCCAAAAAGAAATCGGGTGAGGATCCTGAATTACCAGAGGTCGAGATAGTTTCTCGGCCATCTGCAACTACACCGAACGGGGCCAGTTCTAAGACCCCGAAGATCGATTAGAGCATCCCGAGTGACTTGCTCGGGACCATGACAGCATGTCACTTGCCTTCTCTTCCGACGTTTTTTGAGGAGGCACTAAGGGAAGCTCGAGAGTTGAAGACCCCTGATATAGACGGATGCTATAGTGTAGGGGATCCCTTTCGGGATTGCTTTACTGGAGTTGATGATGCCTCCGATATCAGTGATGCTTCTATTCTTTTAGAAGAGGCCCAACGCCTCTTCTCTCGGGTAAGAATCAGTTTACTGCATTTCTTTTCTTTACTCTTTGTTTTTTAAATTTGACTTATGTTTTCCTTTTTTTTATAAGCCTTCGCCAAGTTTCGAGCTGAACTTAGACAGTGTGAAACTGAGCTCCAAAAGGTCTCGGAGGAGAGGAACGCTCTGAAGCTTCTTTGCGATCAAAAAGACGAAAGTATAAAGGACATTCAAGCGGATTTGGCCAAGGCTCGTGAAGAAGATCCGAGCTACATAAGTAGGTGAGCATTATTTTGATAAAGTATGGACTCGACCCAACTATGGAGGCTAATACTTCATTATCTCAGCTTCAGTAAAAAGTTGGCAGGATCGCGCTGCTTCGGGGAGAAGTCGATCAGGTCAAGGCCGATTGTGATCGGTGGAAGGAGAATAAGGACTGCCCGATTACGGAAAAAGAAACTACCTTGGCCAAACTGTCATCAGGTCGAGGTTCAACTTCGGGGCATCAAAGAGAAAAGTTTGGCCCAAGCCAAGAGGATCGAGGATCTTGAAACCGGGGTTGTTGAGGCCAGGGTGGAGATCGAGAAGACAAAGGTCATGGCGGAAAAGTCCATTTCCATGTACCGGGCCTATGCTGAGGCTGATCAAATGCATCTAAGGGAGGCTTTTGACCGAGAGAAGTGGATCATTGACTCGGCAAAGTGTCAATCCCGGAAGGAGAGCCTCGAGGAAATCCATACTCGAGGTTTTGACCTCTCCGAGGAGATAGCCCAAGCCAAGATGCTTGAAGCTGGAGCCAAGAAGATTGCCTCATTCGATGACGAAGACGATGATAAAGAAGGCAGTCGAGGTGGATCCGATGAGCGGCCTGAAGGAGAAGTTGCTCCTGGGGAAGAGGTCAAAACCGACCGTAGTTAGGACTTAATTTCTCTTTTTGTAAGACCTTTATTTGTCTCTTGTACATAACCTTTTTTACCAATATATAATAGAAAAACTTCTTTTGAATGTCTTCTCAGTTTTATGTTCAAACGTGTTTTGTGCTTTTCCCTTGTGAAAATTTTATTGTTGCAGCTTCTGTAATGGAGTGAACACTAATTCTGTTACAACCCAAATTCGCGTACCTTAGATCATGCCGTAAGTTAGTCGACGTAAATCCA
>AWOL01S0044817.1:0-11219 GCA_000715115.1 Nicotiana otophora | reverse complement strand
GGGTACCGACCTACCCATAAGTCTGTAGCAAAATCCTGACACGATGACTCATAGACTTGGTTGCACTCCGAATGAGGTGGAGGCTTACCGATCCTTCGCTGAATGCTAACGTCGTCTACTATGAGGGCTCATCAAACTGATTGTCTATACCTACAGGCATGAAATGCAACGTCCCCAGAAAAAGAACGTTAGTACGAAATAATGTACCAAGTATGTAAGGCAACAGAATAACTGAAAGCTGAAACTGGACTGATAATATAATAAATGAAAGTAACTGGGAGTCAAGGATAATCTGAAGATATGCTTACCTACTGATACTGACTCAATTCTCTCAATATAGTAAGTAAAATAGTTGTTTTGCCTTTTAGGGCTCGGTATATATAACTGCTCTGCCATAGTAGGATTGCTCATAGGCGCTCGACCATACTAGGCTCTGTATCTCGGCTATTCTGGGCTCTCTCACAGGCTCTCGGTCACAGTAGGCTCGGTATATAACTTACCATCTGATCAGGGGTTGCCTAATAGGGGCATGCCCACCAATTATAGCTCAATGGTAGTGAAAATATTATAATACTGTATATATATAGACCCTCTGCTCTCTTGACTGGAAGAAGACAATACTAAATGGAATATAAGGTCCTGATAAGGGAGAATACTATAACTTATAAGACTAGGAAAATGTACATAAATTCAGGAATATGATTTTTTCTTTATGCCTCGTATTCAAACTCACGGAGTTACGAGATAATGCCAAAATGAAGGAAGAGCTTAGCCTTAACATACCTGAGCTGATTCTCTTGACAATCCTTCTAACACACGCTAATTGCGACGAAACATGTAACGGCGAGATCGAAATCGGGAAAATTCCATATGATTTTCTTGAGAAAGATTGCACCGTACTCTCTTAGAATCGCGAATCCCATTACTATTATGTCGTATAAATTCGCATAAATTCCTTGGTGAAGATCGTTACTTGGTAGATGTAGAACACCTTCATTTTGGTGAATTTGATCACACTCTTGTATGGCTTTCCTTGCTGAAGCAATACCGTTTCCATTCCATGTTGAATTACAGTCCATTCCTAGCACATATATCTCCATTCTCCATAATAATAATGTAGTAAATAATGATGTAGGAAGATTGTCTTAAGACTTTTGGTTGTGGGCCCTACTTTAGGGTATGACTAAGCATAAAATATTCTTTTAAAATGCCACCTTGTAATGAGAGTTAATAGTCATTATTAATGCCTCTTTGGGCTGCCACGTGAAGGTTTAAAACCTTATCCAAATAACTTAATCACATAGTTAATCTCTTACTAAAATCCATAATTACCCATTACCCATATAATTAAGAACTATCTAAAATTACTTAAAATACTGCTCACTTTTAACGCACTTTATACACCTTACTATTATTGTCATGTGGTACCTTCTATGGTACTATTCCATAAATACCGGGTATTATAGGTCGGACCGTATTTTATCCCAAAGTGTCAAACTTCGATGAAATTTATTTTCTTCGATTTGTTTACCCTCTCACCTTCACGAATTTACTTATCACTTGTTTGAAATGGCATAATTCTTATAATCTCCAAATAATCGCATTCCCGAGCTTTCATCAATTCACTTACGACATACTTTCACGTATGAAAACATGGGGTGTAACATCATTCCCCTCTTTGGAACATTCGAGATGCACTTATCATTTTCATAACTTATGTCTTTCAAATACTTTAGTACTCTGCTTGCCATCTAGGCAACCATTCTATGAATAATTCCAAAGGCAAGGGCATTCCCCCCTCTAGGCCTCTTTCTTATGCCACGACTTGTGGTCGGAATTCTTCCAATCTCGTAACTGTTGCTACCTTCCATCATGCAGTTTGTCCGACTCTGACCTTGTAAGTGCACCTATGCGACTCTTCTTTCCTTTTTCCTCCAGTGTTTAGCTAATCTCTAGGCCTCACTTTGTAAACATATACAGAGCTTAACAAGATGTCCCGCTGGGCATCTATGGGTATACTAAAGTTCTTCACTCGGTACTTGTCAAACTTACGAATATTGCTATACCTTATTTCATAGATTCGTTTATCCATCCGTATGACTTTACTGCATCTAGGTAGATCATACTATACCATAACTCTTGCTTCGATTTATCGTTACTGAGGTCTGCTACCAAACTCCAGTTTACTCTCATTGCTTGTCATATTTGTATAAATCTAAGTCCTTTAATGCTTCTTCATTACTGTTCATCTTAAGAATGATGGTCTAATCTCATCTCATACTTTGTAACTTTTATCTATCCATTGTTGATTCACCTTAATAGCGATAACTTGACCTCTTATGTAACACTGCCGCTAGGGCTCACGTCTCATCGGGGAACATCTGAAATGATTAGACTGATCCACCAGGGGGCGATACTATGCTACCATAACGGTATTTCATAGCATCCCAACGTGATTCATCCTATGAGGATTATTCTAATCCCATACAACTCATGACATCCCCCTTTCTTTTCTTCAAATCATAACTCACGAAGGCCCAAAATTCATCCTTTATTTATCACAATTACACCCTTATTCTATTATCAGGGAAGCATTTCATCTCTTCTAAATACTATCAGTCTTAGACTCCTTTGAGTTTATTCAGGATATACTGAACTTTCTATAACTTAGAGAAACCATTAGCTCTTCTTGTTTTTATGAGCTTAATCCTANTATAATCTCCAAATAATCTCATTCCCGAGGTTTCATCAATTCACTTACGACATACTTTCACGTATGAAAACATGGGGTGTAACATCATTCCCCCCTTTGGAACATTCGAGATGCACTTATCATTTTCATAACTTATGTCTTTCAAATACTTTAGTACTCTGCTTGCCATCTAGGCAACCATTCTATGAATAATTCCAAAGGCAAGGGCATTCCCCCCTCTAGGTCTCTTTCTTATGCCACGACTTGTGGTCGGAATCCTTCCAATCTCATAATTGTTGCTACCTTCCATCATGCAGTTTGTCCGACTCTGACCTTGTAAGTGCACCTATGCGACTCTTCTTTCCTTTTTCCTCCAGTTTTTAGCTAATCTCTAGGCCTCACTTTGTAAACATATACAAAGCTTAACAAGATGTCCCGCTGGGCACCTATGGGTATACTAAAGTTCTTCGCTCGGTACTTGTCAAACTTACGAATATTACTATACCTTATTTCATAGATCCGTTTATCCATCCATATGACTTTACTGCATCTAGGTAGATCATACTATACCATAACTCTTGCTTCGATTTATCGTTACTGAGGTCTGCTACCAAACTCCAGTTTACTCTCATTGCTTATCATATTTGTATAAATCTAAGTCCTTTAATGCTTCTTCATTACTGTTCATCTTAAGAATGATGGTCTAATCTCATCTCATACTTTGTAACTTTTATCTATCCATTGTTGATTCATCTTAATAGCGATAACTTGACCTCTTATGTAACACTGCCGCTAGTGCTCACGTCTCATCGGGGAACATCTGAAATGATTAGACTGATCCACCAGGGGGCGATACTATGCTACCATAACCGTATTTCATAGCATCCCAACGTGATTCATCCTATGAGGGTTATTCTAATCCCGTACAACTCATGACATCCCCCTTTCTTTTCTTCAAATCATAACTCAATCGAAGGCCCAAAATTCATCCTTTATTTATCACAATTACACCCTTATTCTATTATCAGGGAAGCATTTCATCTCTTCTAAATACTATCAGTCTTAGACCCCTTTGAGTTTATTCAGGATATACTGAACTTTCTATAACTTAGAGAAACCATTAGCTCTTCTTGTTTTTATGAGCTTAATCCTGAGGACTTATCCATTTTTGTCACCTTCTCACTTGCCCTTTTCTTATCCTTACTCCTATCTTTCTAAACCCTTATAGCTCTACCATACTTTAGTATGCGATTTACACATATCCATTTATACTACTCGCAACCTTACTTCAACTTGCTTACACCATAGATTTCCTTGTGTCATTCTGGAACATCAAGCGAGACATCACATCATCTCTAACTCTTCTTTACTCTCTTGGCTAGATCTCTCAGTACCTAGAAACCATAGGCTAGAAGGTATGCTACTGACGACGCTGCTATCATTCTTGGATACTGAATCCCAGCGCTTCTAGCCTTTTGTCAGAAGTATGGTCTATTCACAACCTTCTGCATTTGAGTATTTCGTACGTTGTTCACCTTTACCTTACTTGCGTTAAAATCTTGCATCATATCTTTTATCTCTTTTATAACCTTCTTTCCACATAGGTATAATTTACATCCACAACTTGAAGCTCTATTATAATACTTGCACCTCTGGTACATACACAATCCGGTGGGAGCTTCATACTAACTTCTTATGCGATTGGTACTTCTTCTAACTTGCTTAATCGTAAAGACGTTATAGAATATGGTTGTTGTACTATCTCTTTTATACCTCTGATATTAGAGTAAGTCTGCAATGTTCTTAATCAAGATTTCTATAATTTTCTGGGTCTAATAATCAGACTCCTGTTTTACTTAGTTGATGTAACGCTTTAGTTTCCTCTTCCTTCTGATCAACCTTTATGTAGGCTTAAGCTATCTTCCGATCTGCGGCTCATGGCATTTAGTTATTGCTTTAGCTCTTCATGGACGCTATANAGAGTAAGTCTGCAATGTTCTTAATCAAGATTTCTATAATTTTCTGGGTCTAATAATCAGACTCATTTTTTACTTAGTTGATGTAACGCTTTAGTTTCCTCTTCCTTCTGATCAACCTTTATGTAGGGTTAAGCTATCTTCTGATCTGTTGCTCATGTCATTTAGTTATTGCTTTAGCTCTTCATGGACGCTATGGAATATCCATGATACAATCTTCTAACAATTCAATCTTTTGTCTATGACCTGGACTCAATTCTTTTTTTAACTTATACCGGAGTCTTCTACGGCTGTATGATTGACAACATATATGCTACATGGATAATACTCCAAACTCTTAAGTGCGTTCATAACGTAACTAACTCTGGATCATTGATCGAATAATTCCTTTCGTTCCTTCTCAGCTTTCTTTAAACGTAAGATATTACCTTTCATGGTCTTTCTGCCCCCTTGTTGCGTGCACACTTAGCTTTATCTTAGTTCCCACACATGCCGGAATTTTCGTACAACTCATATGATCTCGAATATTACTTTTGATTTTACTCCCCATTCATTAGCCACGGTAGGTGCTACTTTCTTTTGGAGTGCATACAATTTTGTAGGGAAACTGTTTTTACATGACCATTTCCCCTTCAAGTTACCATGTTTAGGTTGAGGCCTTCTTCCTTATTTCCTCAGCTTGTCTTTCATTATAGTACTTAGGGAGGACCCTCTAACTCTTGTAAATTTGCAAGCTTGTTATATTGTATACTCGAAGAAGTTTTCGATGTTCTTACTCACCTATAATTATCCTTTGTTACTTACCTCCACGCTCATGTGCTCATATAGTTGCTTCTGAACTGAAGTTTTGACTGTCTTCCCAGTGAGATTCTCTTTTATTTCCGTAACATTCATACGGTACCTTTAACTACCCCAACTCCAATCTGAATATTTCTCAAGGATCACGATTTCNCTGCGAGACTGAATTCCCCATGTTGGGGTTCACTATATTTATCTTGCACGATCGGTTGATTTGTCTGTATCCTCTTGTCTAGCCATACCTAGGCGCTTCCTGAATCAATTGCTAACTATTCCTTGGCCCATCCTCATATCAATATTNGGGGTCGGTTATACTCATACTACACTTCTGCACCTTGCGTGTAGATTTTGAAAATAATGTTGCCGTGTATGGCGGAAGCTGGCATTGAAGACGTACCTGCATTCCGGTTGTAGCTACCTCTTGTTCATGGTAGCTTTAGATTTATAAAAATCTGTTTATGTATATTTCAAATAGATGATGTATTTATTTCATACCAGCTTTGTAAATTCTAAATCTTAGAAGCTCATTATTTATATTACCAATCCTAGGGATTTTGTATAAAAGTTCAGTTATTTCATCATTTATTTTCTCAGTTAAATCTCATTTGAATTGGATTATTTCTATTTGGCTTACCTAGCGGGTCGGGTTAGGTGCCATCATGACTAGTTGGATTTTGGATTGTGACGATATGGTATCAAAGCTCTAGGTTCATAATTTCTACGAGTCATGAGCAAATGTCTAGTAGGGTCTTGCGGATCGGTATGATGATGTCCATACCTATCGTCGAGAGGCTACAGGGCATTTAGGATAAACTTCTCATCTTTCTTTCCTCATCATGCGACATTGATTCTGCTTGTAGCGTAACTCTTAGAATTCCTTTCACTCACTCGTATGTGTATGTGATCTCTCGGTATCAGTTGTGCATCAACAACTTGTGATTCTATGGATTAGGTATGAGATATGGTTTTTGTGTTTTGGGATGGGCCAGTTTGGAGGACTTGAGGCCTGGTTTGGACCGCAACTTAGGCTCGGTAGTTTCAGTTATGTGAGCATATGCTTTTGGACTTCTATGTTTGGTGGTGTCCCTATGAGCGGGACTGGTGGCTCAGTGAGTGGTTGTATGGCTATATGAGTAGGATGTGACTGCGGCATGTGTTCAGATGGTTTGAACATGATAGGAAGAGTTTGCTTGAGATGTGAAAAGGACTATTGGATGCTCAATTTCTATAGACGTGTCATATAATCTTGAGTTATGAAGGTTTTTGAGAGATTCTTTCGTGTTATTTCATTTATGGAACGAAGTAGATTTTCATGTCTTGTTGATGAGTTCAGACTCAGGAAGATTAAGTGATTGTGTAGTAGTTGTGACTGTGAAAGCGTATAGATAGATATTAGTTTAAGGCTAAGCAGGTGGGTTATCACCTGCGGGGTAATTTATGGATGTGTGATCCTTATGATGTTGTGTAAAGGCTTTCTTTTCTAACAGTGGGTGTATGTGTTACGATTTGAGTTTCGATTGGTTGACCTAACCGTCACGAGGATGAATGAGAGCTTAGCAGATGATTTGAGGTATTATATGGTTTGTGTTACATGAGCTTATGAAGGGCTTAGTTGAATCCCACTGCGGGATTATGGCAGTAATAGAGTATGGGTATTGTTAGTTATCAGATGTTTATTCTATGGCTTTGAGCCAAGTGGGGGAGTCTGCCATTGGCGATTTGATTTCATGTTATGTGTTGTAATGGTTTCGATTTGAGGCATACTTGGGAATCGGCTATGACTTGCAGAGGTAGGTTTTGAAGATGACTTAAGCAAGGAATTTCTGGATGCATGATGTACTACACCTTATGGATATATGTTATTCTTGGAAATGGTCTAGGGTTGCTGTTCGTGATGGATGTAATGTACCAAGAAAAAGGATTCACTTAGTTGCTTAGAGGTGTGGATTTCTTCTTTGGGTGTTATTATGCTAATGGGGCACATGTCGTTCGGCCCGTTTGGGGCGGTGCGATTGCGATTTAAGCAGAGTGGATGAATCTCAAGAAGGTTCTAATGGATTTAAGATATATGTGGCAATTGAGAATTTTTCGGATTTGTATATGGCTAAGATCTGGGATTTGCATTGGATGGTGCCGGGACTTCCGGTATTTTTGTATCACCATGGATTCTAAATTTCAATATCAGAGAGGTAAAAGGAACAATGTTTGATGCACAGAAGGTCTCTTCAGAGTGGGGTGTGGTACTTTTGGGACACTTAAGAAAGAATACAACGGCTTATGGGCCTTAGAGTGCTGTGATTTTATGATAGGATCTCTTATGGCAAACTTTGGGTAAGGATCGTGGTGTTCTGGCAAGGATAAATGTCAAATTGAAGGTAATTCAGAAGGAACTCGGAGAAATAGGACAACTTGGTAGTAGGTTGGATCAACATGGTAATGGATATGATCGGTTCTTTGGGTACTTATGAAGTAGTGAGTCTCTACAGGTATTTTGTGGTAATACTCTTGGGTTTGGCGACCTGCGTGGCTTAGTTGAGTTAGAGTGATTCAATGCTGATGGCTTGGTTATATGCAAATGGGCTTCGTAGAGTTCTCAATGATTTATACCACAACTTTGGATGGATATTTTCTATAGGTATGGGAGTTTGTGTTGCATTGTGATTTTCTACTGAATAGGATTAGGTGGAAGGTTTCCAGCTAACTGAGTATGTAATCTACTTGTGACTCAGAGTTGATTATGAGATTCTCACGCTTTTCATATGATGTCATGATAGACACAGTGCGTTATGTGAGATTGAGATTTGCATGTGCAAGGTCACAGTCCAGTTTTGAAGGGAAGGTCATGAATTCTTTGACAACATCGACGGTTTCAGATGACTAGATGAATGCTATTACTACTTGGTATTGCCGGAGAAGGGTGCGCATTTCAGAAGGTGCACTGTGTTTTGACTTATGAATGATTCATTGGTATTGCGGTACTCACCTGGTTGATCGACTGCTGATATTCAGATTTTGCTTTGTGGCATGGAAGAATTATAGAAGTATTCCTCGTGGGATGATTATGTATGAGAGAGGTGTTAGTCATTCGAGTGGTGGAGTTGGGATTGACTATGGTGTTTCATGTGTTCTATGGATTTGGAGACTGGGACTTCTCAGAAGCAAATTGTTTCGGGGTTGTGGAATGTGAAGATGTGGCCAAATTTAGCTAGATGGTAATACGTGCTATGGTTAGGTCATTGTGGAATTTTGGAGGGCCATTTATCCATTTGGGGATGACCGGAGTTGATTTGGGGGTCTATTGGTAGGCATAATGAGGATGTGTATTCTAAATCGGGCTGGATTTATCGACTCAACACCGTTGTTGCTGAAAGGTGTGTCATTCGGTTAGAGTTAAACTTGATCATGTTTGATATGTTCTATGTGTTATTCTTCTATGCTACGAGGATCTGTGATTTGTTGGTTAGATGCACACTCGATGCAGTTCTGTTTAGGACTTGTAGCGGAATTCGAGCGAGATGGTTATTGGGGTGTTGAAAGGTTGATTGTACCTTGGCTATGATCTTTCCGAGCTGTGGTATATTGTGTTATTCGGTTCTCCATGGTTATGGTCATGCACTTCATGTACTTGATATCGAATTGCTCATGGTTGTTGATTTTGAGCATTGTGGCTTGAGGTATTTCATTTGGACTAGTGTTTGGAGGGGGTCACGCATTTCAACTGGGTTATGTTGGGATATGATCCTTTGTGTTAGATTCGTGTGTCTTGATTCTACTATGTGTGATGGGTTCATATCGTTGCGGTTGTGGTGGTACTCGTTGAGCTGGCGGGGCGGTTCTCTCATTTGAGTCATTTTCCATCTTTGGGTGCATTTGAATTGTTGCGTATTGGTTCACGGACTGCACGGTTTGTGGCTTAAGGTTGTATTGGTATGGCATGTTAGTAGAGTGGTTGTATTAATGAGATGACGTTGTTGGACCTACAATGGATGCTATCAAATTTGATTACGATATGTATGGAGGAATAATATCGGAAGTCAGCTTAGGATTTGGCTTTGGTTCTTGTCGGACGAGAGAGGGCTCCAGGACTTGTTGATATGATAAGTGGTTATGAGTTTCTGCATGTTTCTTTCATCATCGGTAGTGTACTAAGGTTTTGAATGAGGTTTTACTTGATATGAGGTTTATTACCGGTATGAGATTTATTTTGAGCAGCTACTGTGATCGAGAATTATTGCTAGGAGTATGCGAGTTGTATGGTATATTATGTGATTACATCTTGGGTTATGGATATGACTTGATACGGCTTGTTCAAACTTGTACAATGTGTAGATGCAAGATTCGAGTCTTATAAGGAATTCCTAATGTTGGAAATTGGGTTCTAAGGCTTATGAGCTAAGGTTGAATTAAGGATCTTCAGTTATGTTGTGTTGTCAGACTTATATGGGTTGGGGTGACGGGGGATCACCCCGGGGTACGTGCATGGTAAGGTTACACGTCGATTTGATGGCTTTGGAATGACTCTGGGCATGTTCGAGGATGAACGTATGTTTAAGTGGGGAAGAATGTAATGACCCGACCGGTCGTTTTGAGCATTTGCATTGATTTCAGCCATTTGAAGTCTTGAGTAGCTCCATATGATATATTATGACTTGTGTGAATCGTTGTTTTTGGTTTTCAGGTTAATCAGAATTGATTTGGGAGAAAGATTCTCAACTAGGAAGCTTTAAGTTGGAAGTGTTGACCAAGTTTGATTTTCGGGTATTTGATCTCGGAATGGAGTTTTGATGGTGCCATTAGGTCCGGATGGTGATTTTGGATTTGGGCATATGCGCGGATTTGCATTTGAATATTACTAGAAGATTTCGACACTATTTGGCGAAAGTTGACAATTTAAAGGTTTTTAATGTTCATAAGTTTGACCGGGAGATGATTTTGATGATATCAGGTTCAGATTGTGGTTCCGGGAATTGGAATTGCTTTGTTATTTCATTTGGTACTTGTGTGCAAAAATTGAGTTCATTCCGAGTTGATTTGATAAAGTTCGGCATGTGTTTTGGAATTTGAAAGATTCAAAGTTCATTAAGTTCGATTTGAGGTGCGATTCGTGGTTTTGATGTTGTTGTGTGTTATTTGAGGCCTTGAGTAGGTCTGTGTTATGTTATAAGACTTGTTGGTATGTTTGGACGGGGTCCCGAGGGGCTCGGGTGAGTTTCAGACGTGGTTCGGATAATGTCGTCTCATGTTGCATTGCTGAAGAAGTGCTGGAATTGGTGTTTCCGCATCTGCGGAGGTTTGGACGCAGATGCGAGTCCGCAGATGCGGACGTTTCATCGAAAAAGCTTAAGTGGCAGGCTCGGCTTGAAGGTCGCAGGTGCGGGTGTATGGGCGCATCTGCGCGACCGCAAGTGCGATTCTATATGCACAGAAGTGTGACCGTAGAAGCTGAGAGATGATCGTAGAAGCAGTGGCTGCTGAGTTTGGGCATGTTTGCAGAAGTGAAGGCTGGGCTGCACGTGCTTGTTCGCAGAAGCAGGAAGTTTTCTGCAAATGCGAAAATAGCTATGCATAAGTTATAAATCGAGGGCTTTGTTCATTTTATCATATTTGGAGCTATGGAGCTTGGATTGAGACGATATTTGAGGCGATTTTCACCACATGGATTGGATAAGTGTTCTCTACTCGGTTTTAATTATATTTCATGAATCTATCTTCGTTCTTGGCATTTGGTTGATGATTTCAAAAGAGAATTTGGG
>AWOL01S0044809.1:0-29669 GCA_000715115.1 Nicotiana otophora | reverse complement strand
GAGACAACAAAAGAGTATAGGCCATAAAGTCATATCCTCACTTCGAAAAATAAGTTTGTGACTCCAACGCAACTACCAGAAGGAAAATTTAGACCCCAGAATAATAGAAATCAGCATGGGCTGGTGAACAAGATAGACTAAACATGAATTAGGGACTGAGTGATTCGATAATAGTCAGCATCATCAGAATTTCAGATTTTTTTCCGGCGATAATAGAGTGGACAACAGAAGAAGATTCTTGAGAAATTCAGAGAATGGTCATTCAGGAAGACGCTTCCCTAAAGCAAGCAAGGTGAGTAAGGTTAAACTTAAGGGACTGTGTGTGCCAATTACACTAAGTGTCACCCTCATGAGTAAGGAATTTTGTTATCCTTGGTACTAAAGGATTACCGCGAGGCGAGTAAGGATCATCGATGATGTGAAAACATGCAAAAGATGTGAGGGTAAAATATCTATACATAGATCATCATAGCACTAAATCTTAGTGCTCCCATAAAGGGGGGAATATGGTATGATGTGGCATTAGGTTAGAATTAAGTGGTTCTAGTAAGTATGGAAATGGTAAAGGAAGAATGTGATAAGAATGAAAAAGGGACGAGATTGCCCTTATTCAAAGCCTACAGATATGCTATGATTCCAGAATATTATGCAAACACGAAGTCAAGGAAAGGAAGTAAGGGTCCCTGCCCAAGATGCTATTGATAAACGAGAAGTCAGTGCGAGACGTAAGTTAAGACAAAGGAAATAACCCAAGAAAGATTACGCAGAATATTGATATGAGAATGGGCCAATGAGCAGTCAGTAGTTGAATCAAGAGAAGCCTAGTTATGGCTAGACGAAACGATACAGATAAATCAATAGATCATGCAAGATAAAAATAGTGAACCCCAACATAAGGTATTCAGTCTCGCAAATATGACATCGTAACCTTGATAAATACTCAGATAGGAGTCGGGGTAGTTAAAAGTACCGTATGTCGAGTATTACAGAAATAAAAGAGAATGTCACTAGGAAGACAGTAAAAATATCAAGTTCAGAAGCAACCCTACAAGCACAAGAGCGTGGAGATAAGTAACAACGGCCATTAAATAAGAGAGGAAGAACATCAAAAATTCTGTCAAGCATACAATGTAATAAGCTCATAGTTTTATAAGAGTCGGAGGATCCTCCCTAAGTACTACAACGAAAGAATAGCTGAGGAAGTAAGGAAGAAGGCTTTAACCTAAGTACAACGACCTAAAGAGGAAATGGTCGTGTAACAACAGTCCCACAACAACATAGCAAGAACTCCAAAGGAAAATGGCACCTACCATGGATAATGAATGGGAAGTAAAATTAGAAGTAATATTCGAGATCATATGAGTTGCACAAAAACTCTGGCATGCGTAGGAACTAAGATAAGCTAAGTATGCACGCAACAAGAGGGCAAAAAGACCAGGAAAAGTAATAGCTTACTTGAAAGAAATCTAAGAAGGAATGATAGGAATTATTCGATCAATGATCCGGAGTTGGTGACGTTATGAATGCACTTAAGAGTTTGGAGTTTTATACCTGCAGCATATACATCCGCAGAAGATTCTGGTATACATTAAAAGAAAGAATCGAGCCCAAGTCATAGATGAAGGATAGAATTGTTAGAGGATTGTATCATGGATATCCCTCAGCGCCCTTGAAAGGCTAAAGTAATAACTAATACCAGGGCCGCAAATCGGAAGATAGCTTAAGCCTACATAAAGGCTGATCAGAATGAAGAGGAAACTAAAGGGTTACATCAACTAAGTAAATCAAGAGTTTGATTATTAGACCCATAAAATTATAGAAATCGTGAGTGAGAACATTACAAGATCGCCCGTAATATCATAAGTACACGAGAGATAGTACAACAACCACATTCTATAACGGATCTATGATAAAGCCAGTTAGAAGAGTACCAACCTCATAAGAAGTCGGTATAAAGCTCTCATCGAATCATGTAAAGAGATGCAAGTATTATAATAGAGGTTCAAGTTCTGGATGTGAATCATACCTCTCTGGAAGGGAGGTCATGAAAGATATAGAATATGTGATGTGAGATTTTAAGGTAAGTAAGGTAAAGGTGAAAAACCTACAAGATACTCAAATATAGAAGGTTGTGAATAGTCCGTACTGCAGATAGAAGGCTAGAAGCATGGGGATTCGGTATCGAGGAATGATAGCGGCATCGTCAGTGGCATATCTTCTAGTCGATGATTTCTAGGTATCGAGAGGTCCAGTTAAGAAAGTAAAGAAGAGTTAGAGTCGATGTGATGTCTCGCTTGATGTTCCAGAATAACATAAGGAAATCTATGGTGCAATCAAGTTGAAAGAAGGTTGCGAGAAATATAAATAGATATGAGTAGGTCGTAAGCTAAAGTATAGTAAATCAACAGGGTTTAGGAAGATATGAGTAAGGATAAGAAAGGGAGAGTGAGAAAGGGCACACTTACAAGGTCAAAGTAGTACAAGATGCATGATAAAAGGTAACAAAAGTTATGATATTTGAAGGATTCCGACCATATGTCATGGTGTGAGAAAGAGGCCTAAAGGGGGGAATGCCCTGGCCTTTGGAATTATTCACAGAACAGTTGCCTAGTTGGCAAGGAGAATACTAAAGTATTCGGAAGGCACAAGTCCTAAAAATGATAAGTGCACCAGTCAACATTCGAGGACGAATGTTCCAAAGGGGGGAATGATGTTACACCCCATGTTTTCCTACATAGAAGTACGCCATAAGTAAATTGATATAAGCTCGGAAATGAGATATTACATTCCACATTTTCGTACGTTAAAGTTTCATCGTAAGCTAATCACGTAAGTTCGGGAATGAGAGTATTTTGGGATTATAAGTATTATGTTTTTTCAAACAAGTGATAAGTTAATTCGCGAAGGTGAGAGGGTAAGCAAATGGAAGAAATTGAGTTCCGTCGAAGTTTGGCAATTTGGGGATAAATTACGGTCCAAGCTATAATACCCCGTATTTATGGACTAGTACCATACAAGGTACCCCATGACTATAATAGTAAGGTGCGCAAAGAGTATTAAAAGTGAGTAGTATTTTAAGTAATTTGAGATAATTTTTAATTATGTGGGTAATTGATTAATTATTGGATAGTGGGAGATTATCAAATTAACCATGAGATTAGTGGTTAATTAAGGGTGATGTTGGATAAGGCTTGGACCACAAAAACGTGGCAGCCCTTGAATTTTGAAATAAAAGCCATTACATGACTCATAAGAGACATGGCAAGGTGTCTCCTTATTAGGACATTTAGCAAGATTTGCTTAGCTTTAAGCCTTGAACGTGGGTCATACAAAATTCTTTATGTAAGTGGGTTATACAATATGCAAAAATGCAAAGAAATCTTATCTTGAATAAGTATCAAGAATCCAATACGTAAGTGGGTGATACAAATGCAAAGAGCTCTTATGTAGAATAAATGCCAAAGTTCATTCGGCAAGAAATATATGCAGAATACAAAGCCAAGGACGATAGTCACTCCATATTATACTAGCAACGGGATATTTTGATT
Organism: Nicotiana otophora; assembly: GCA_000715115.1. Classification (NCBI taxonomy): domain Eukaryota; kingdom Viridiplantae; phylum Streptophyta; class Magnoliopsida; order Solanales; family Solanaceae; genus Nicotiana; species Nicotiana otophora. Next base: position 26,121 of record AWOL01S0044809.1, on the reverse strand, counting down.
CTAAGGGAATACAATATAATCCTTCTCAAGAATATCACACGGAGTTTTTCCTACTTCAGGTATGTTAAGGCTATCCATTCTTTCGTTTTGGCATGACCCAAATGATACTGAAAGAAACGAGCAAACGCACAATTTTCATAAATGACTCTATTCATAGAAATATTAGGGGTGTCTATATTCTTGATTCCTCATGTGAATTATTATTATATCTTCTGTTCATGGGTTTTAGAAAAATACATATTTGATAAAATTTATCCGACAGGCATATTATTTTTATGACATTCCGAGAAAATCTTATTAACGTATTTCTTAAGGCATATTATTTTTCTTATGCATTTTATGCATTTATACATGTACATTGACCCATGACTAGATGGCATAATATACGCGTATATTATATATATATATTGGATATAGAAAAAGGTTACGGCGTTATATACGCACCACCACCTGATCAGCTGGCATACGTTGATGATTTGCCCACAGTGGCCAAAATGATATGATGGGGTGCCCTCAGAGGCTTGATGATGTTATGAACGCATATAACAATGCATGGTATAACATTTCACTCTAAGGAGGGGGGAACAAATCTATTTGCTAGAGGACAAGCAAAGACTTAAGTTTGGGGGAGTTGATAAGTGTGGATTTTGACAATGTTTTAGTAACTTCTTGCTTTACTTTTAGTTTGAAAGTGTTGACTTATGTTCCCAAAACTAATCGAAGTGTGCAAATTGCATTAATGTTGGAGATTTGGACTCTAATGAAGAAATCCAACTCAAAAAGGAGTGTTCCGGCTCACAAGGACAGAAGGGGCGCAACTGACCATAAGTGCAGACCATAAAATTCTCTCAGCGGCCACAGATCTTATGTAGAATCCCAGAAATGATTGACGAGAAGTGCGGCCCGCAGAATATGGTTGCCCTAACAATAATTCAAAAATTTCATAGAGTGCACAAAATGACCAAGAATGAAGCCTTGCCAAAAGTGCGGAACACAAATGATTTGTGGGGCCGTAGAAGGTGAAGTGAAGCCATAGATCAAATTGTGCGGCTGCAGAATCTCTCAACCCGTAGACTCAAGCAATGTGTGGCGGCCGAACATCCGGAAGGGCATTTCTGTAAGCCACTATAAATTTACGGGAATCACTTTTAAGGTCATGTTTTGAACTTTTCCTAGTTGTAGCCGTTGTAGTTTTCCATTTTGGGTAATTTGTGATTATTTTTGGAAAAAGATATCATAGTTTAACATTTCAATTTTATATTATGGCTTTAATTTGTGTTTCTTCTTTGTTTTCTTCATTTTCTACTATGAGTAGCTCGATTCTTACTAGGGTTGTGACCCAACCCTAGTGTATAAACCTTATGGGTATTTAATTTATTTCTTGTTTATGATTAATTGTTTGTTATTTAGCCTTGTTCATGTTTTAGTTTTATAATTAATGGTTGCAAACATTGATTAATGCCTTTTTGACTTGCTCTTTACTTGAGAAAGAGGGATATAGTCTAGGAAAATATGGCTAACAAGAAATCTGGCCAGTTAAGGATTTGACTAGCCTAATTAAAGGGTTTGAATTAGAGATAGGGACAACCCGACTTCAGCTCATATCAACTATTTAGCTTGATACCCATTTGAGCTTGAGAATGCTAAATCGGGCAGAATCACTCTATGACCGGGAGGTATTGAGTGGGTAACATAGAGTTGAGATCTATGATACACCCTAATTACAAAAACAAGTGTTAACATAATTAACCTATTGGGCGAACACCTAGGAGAAGGTTACATCCCTAGTCTAACACCTATTTGAAAACAACCAAAAACAATTAGTCATTTTCTAGTTTCATTTCTCTAGTTGATCATTGATAGTATAGTTTATAGAACTAATTAGCCAAACCAACTTGATTGGAAGTGTATTTAAGTTGTTTCGTCTCCACGCATTAAGTATAGATTCTAAGACCCATTGTTAGCTCCCTAAGGAAATCGACTCCGAGTCATAATTGCGTATTATTCTTCCAACGACCTCTTCCACTCATTGTTGAGTATGGATTGGGAGTGGATCATATACTGTGCTATTCGTCTCTCCATGGTTATAGTCATGTACTTCGCGTGTTTGTTGTTATTGTGCGTATGGTTATTGAATTTAAAGCATCGTGGCTTGAGGTATTCCATATGGATAGGTTTTCATATTGGGTCATGCATCGCAATAGAGTAGGTTGGAATACAATCCTTTTTGTTATTTCATGTATATTGTTCCTCCTTTGTGTGACTGGTTCATCAAATTTCGCCTTGTAGTGGTATTTGTTCAGCTTGCGGGATGGTTCTCTTATTTGTTTTTCTTTCCAATATTAGGTACATTCACGGCCAACACTAAATGTGGATCAAGGCGCTGCTCGTGTGGCATGTCGGTCGAGCAGCTTATGCTAGATGAGATGAGGTTATTAGACCTGGAATAAGTGCTATCACATTTGACTACGGTATGTTGGGAAGAATAACATCACTAGGAAGCTTAGAATGTGGCTATGGTTCTTGTCGGGTGAGATAACTCGGAGTTTGAGCCTTTTTCATTCTATTCTCTCACATATGGTGAGGACACGAGCTGGAGTTACTGATGACCCTACCCCCAGAGTCGGTGTTGCTAGAGGTCGGGGAAGGGGCAGAGGTAGAGGCCGAGGAGGAGCACGTGCTATAGCTAGAGCACCTATCAGAGCAACAATTGAGGAGCTACTAGCTCCTGTTGTTTCCCCCAGACTTCAGGAGACCTTAGCACAATTCCTGTGCATGTTTGGTACATTGGCTCAGGCGGGGTTGATTCAGGCTATACCAGCTATGTCACAGACTAGGGGAGGAGCTCAAACTCCCACCGCCAACACCATAGAGCAGCGGGCTCACATTGGTCAGGTTCCGGGTGTGGTTCCGGTGCAGCCAAGTTTTCCACTTTAGCCCGTGATTAGGGCATCAAAATCCGAGGAAGAACAACTTAGACTTGCAAGGTTCAAGAAGTATTACCTTCCTACCTTTAGTGGTTTGGCTTTAGAGGATGCACATGGTTTCCTAAAGGAGTGCCAGCGTTTTCTCCACACCATGGGTATTGTGGAGACGAGTGGGTTGTTTTTACCACGTTCCAGCTCAAGGGAGCGGCATATCAGTGGTGGCGAACGTACGAGTTGGGTAGCATGACCGAGGAAACTTCACTCACACAGGATCAGTTTTCAGAGTTCTTCTTGAGGGAATATGTTCCTTAGACTCTTTGGGATGCCTAGCGCATGGAGTTTGAGCATCTGCGCTAGGGCACTATATTAGTGTCACAGTATGCTGTCAAACTTAGTGATTTTTCCAGACATGCACCTGCTTTGGTTTCTATAGTTAGAGAGTAAGTGCGCAGGTTCCTTAAGGGGCTCAACCATGATATCTAGTTTAGCATGGCTAGAGAGTTGGAGTCGGATGTTACATTTCAGCAAGTGGTAGAGATCGCTCGCCGACCAGAGGGCATATTAGACTAGGAGGGAGAGGACGTACGGGTTTAGGAGAGAAATGATAGGGAGGCTAATAGTCCTCGCAAACCAGGAGGATCTACTAGTCCCTATTTTGGAGGAAAGGTACGCCATGCTGGAGGTTTTGTGGGTCAGTCTGTTCAGTTTTCACTTCCGGCTTTGCGCGGTGCTTTAGATAACCATGGGTCTTAGAGTGCCCGTGCTAGACAGCTTTCATAGCCATGCCAGCGGAGAGGCTACTTTGAGTGTGGAGATACTAGAAACATGGTGAGAGATTGTCCTAGACTCCAAACAGATGTATCACGTCGGGGTATCCAGGCTATGCATCCTTCTCGAGTTGTGGATATCACTGCACCGCCAGCTTAGGGTATAGGTCAGGCGGGTAGAGGGCACCCAAGAGATGGGCTCGATCCGTTGATGTACCTTCTACAATAGGGATGAGGCCATTGCGCCAGATAATGTCGTAAAAGTATGGTTTTGATTTGTTATAGATGAGAAGCATTCATATTTTATTTCGGTTCTTCTTATATGGAAAGTTGAAAGTTCATAAGTTTATTAAGTTGGATTTGCAGTGCGATTCGTATTTTTGATATTCTTTGATATGATTTGAGGCCTCAAGCAGGTCCGCGTTATGTGTTGGGACTTATTGGTATGTTCGGACGGGATCCCGAGGGGTTCGGGTGAGTTTCAGATAAGTTTGGGTTGTGTTGCGCTCGTTTTTTATGTTTCAACGTCGTTTCTTCAAGCATAAATGCTACCACACTAAGAAAATTACCTCCAATTGCTATTTTGATTGAAGCATTAGATCTGTATCGTAATTACGGAGCCATAGAAAAAAAGTTATTGAATTTGGATATCGTATGAGCGAGTTATGCTCATTTTAGTGTCGGAGAAGAGAGCTGTTGGTGGTGCTTCGCAGATGCGAAGTTGGGTCTGCAACAACGACCCCACAGGTCCGAAAAATGGTCTGCAAAAGCAGAAATTACAGCTGGCAAACCGCAGTGCGAAGTTTTGGGCGTGGAAGCGAAATTGCCTGTGTATTTAAAAAATCTAACTGCGATTATTTAGTATTTTGAGCATATCTTGAGTTCTAGAGCTCCGATTGAGGTGATTGTTGTGGCGTTCTTCTCGTCTTTTCATGGGGGTCAGTATAAAACAATAATTTTTGTATTTTAATATGATTACATAAGTTCATTTTTGAATTAATCAACATTTTGATTGGATATTTGGGAGCTTTTATTAAAAACTTTTCTGAAGAGAATAATTGAGTTTTGAACATCGATTCGGAATCAGAATTAGATGAAATTAGTATGGTTGGACTCGTAATTGAATGGGTGTTTGGATTTTATGAATGTTTCCGGGTTCCGGGGTGTAGACCCGGGGTTGATATTTGGGTTGACTTTTTAATATTTTTTAAAGATTAAAGCTGTATTATCCGAAATCGTTTCCTATGAGTTTTGTTTATGATTTGATGTTTTTTTGGGCTAGATTTGAGCTGTCTAGAGGTTGTTCCACTCGAGAAGGACATCATAGAGTAATGGTCTAGCTTCTTTGAGGTAAGTATCTTTCCTAACTTTGCATAGGGGAAACTACTCATTAGGATTTTAGTCAGTTGTGCTAATTATGTCATGTGAAGACCGTGTACGCGAGGTAACGAGTACGTACTTAGGCTTATTTGTGGAAATTTGACCTTTTATGCTCTGAGGTTCTTATGTTCATTAGTTGTGAAGTTGTGTTTAGCATGTTTAATCCCCCATTCACTTATTTTACCCTTACGCGTCTTATTTGGAATGAATTGATTCATGTTTTACCCTTACTGCCAATTAATAGCTTATGTGCCTTAATTGAAGATATTCCCTCTTTATTGCCATGCTATCTTTTCTGTAATTGCTTATCCTTAATTAAAGTTATTATTATCCTTTCCGTAATTGCTTATCCTTAATTGAAGTTATTATTATTCTTTCCATAATTGCTTATCCTTAATTGAAGTCATTATTATCTTTTCCGCAATTGCTTATCCTTAATTGAATTTATTAGTATCATTTCTGTAATTGCTCAACCTTAATTGAGGTTTTGTTATTCCTTTCATTGTTGACTTATCCTTATTTTATATCATTGATTCATGCTAGCTCTCTTACCATAGAGTTGTAGTTATGTGGAAATCATTGTTGCACGCTATCTCTTCCCTTGTTGAGCTATTTTTGTTGAAACCATTACTCTTTGTTCTCTCTTTCATTGTTAGCTCGTTCGTCCGTTTCTTTGTGTTCTGAAGTTCTTGAGTTGATTTACTTGCCGCATTCCCATTTTATTGTTGTTATTGTTGTTGCACCGAGTATTGTTGAGCTGAGGGCTATGCGTAGTTGTGGTATTGAAACCATTTTGAGGAAATATTGTGGCATATGTGCACATGTTGTGAAGTTATGTTTTTATGTTGCTATGTTTTGGCACACGTGGTATTGTTGAGAGGATTGCCGGGGTGTTCGCACATGAGTTCTCTGTGCTATTGTTACTATTGATATTTGCACATGCGACGTGAAAAGGCGGGCTATATATGTGGGTTTGCGCATATGGCGAGACAAGGTGGGCATATTATTATGTGCTTGTGGCGAGATAGTGTGGGCATTTTCTTTATTATTGCACACGTGGCGAGATAAGGTGGGCTATGTTGGGGAATGATTTATGATGACTTGTGATGGCCTGGTGGCATTGTTATTGTTGTTATTTGTGTAATGGTGTGCATACCCTGTGGAGTTAGACCATGTACATTTTGTGGTGATCCTTTCTTATGTGCCATTCATTGTCTCTACTCTTGTTTGTTTACTTGAATTGTGGTAGAACACTTGTTGATGTGTGGCTATAATTCCATAGTTGAGCACATTATTCGCCTTGCATTTTAAATGCTTTAATGATAAATTACACTTTATTTACGCATAATGGAGTCTATTTTATGTGTAGGTGAATTGGAGATGAAAGTAGAGCAAAAGGGAATAATTAAAGTCTAAAGCGTGCTCGAAAACAGTTGAAAAGAAGAAAGAAAGAAGTGACCATCCGACAAATGAAAAGCTGGCGAAGCCAGGCCTAGAGCAGGTGTTAGAGCATGCTAGGTGTGCCCTTTAGCTCACGTGGGAGCTGGCAATGTCAGGCCTGGGGCGAGCTAAAGCAGGCATTATACTGCGCGACTCCAGGCCTGTGGCGAGGTTAAGCTGGCGTTATGCCTCGCGAGGTCAGGTCTGAGGCACGCACATTCCGAGCTTTGAAGACTTATTTCGTCTCCTGGTTTGACTAGGACTTGGCCTACATGTTTAGGTCTTTTACTACGCATATAAATAGACCTCAAAACGCCACTTTTGAGGACTTTTGGAACCGGAGGCAATGATAGCTCGTGGAACAACCGTTGGGAGCTAAACTCATCGATTTCTACATCCCTTTATCCTTACTTTGTAATTTAATTATGCAAAATATTTTTGATATTGTTACTATGAGTATGAGTAGCTAAACTCCTAATCTAAGGTTTTGATGGAACCTATTGAAGGGTGATTTTCTTGTTACATTAGTATAGATTTGCCATAGTATTTTCTCTATTTATTCAACTATAATATTATTGTGGTTGATTGAAGGGCCATCAATTGGCTGTGCTTATTTAGTATGTATTACTCGGGAGAGAGTTAATATTTAGGTAGTTTTGAACAACATCACTCCTAACGTACATGAGGGATCAATACGAAGGGTTTAAAGGTGGCATTAGGGATAACAAAACCTTGGTGCGATCCAAGTGAGCCGTACTTAATGCCAGCTAGCGTAATTCGGGAGAATATGTCTAGTAAATTGTGGCAATTAATCGCGAGGGAGTTACGACCGTCAGAGTGCTCATGATCGAAAGAGAAGACTTAGGCAAATTTATAGAAAACGTAGCGAAAAAGATTCCGACAATAGGGGAAATCATAACCTTAGATCATTCCAATTCTTGTATACAACCCGTTAGTAGTTAGTTTTTAATTGTTGCATTTTCATGACGTAATATTTAGTTAGTAAACATCCAAATTGTTCCTTAAATATTTCTGAAGATTGATTGTGTGAGTTCGTGTGAGTCTAATAACCGTGTTTGATAGGTCAATTCCCTGTGGGATTCGACTCAAGACGTATTAGCCGGAATACATTTGCAATGACCGCTTAGTCCTTTTTATAAGGCATAGTTGGACGGTGTTATTAATTGCAGCTAAAAGAAGTGCTAGAATTCTTAGTGTAGTCAGTTTTCTTCATTTTAAACTAAATACATTAAAATTTTAACGTATGTAGTGTTGGGTGTTACAAGTGCATGCCTAGAAACTCCTCGAGAACTGGTAAATTTCTCAAAGCATTATCAGATCCTAAGAAAGTTTTCAAGGCAATAAATCATGCAAACAATAAAGGCAATCAGCAACAAAACTCGACAGACCAAATCGAACCAGACATGGATGACGGAATAGAAAATTCACTTAACAACAGAAACAATGCGAATGAACCAGACACTCAGGGTGTGGCGCCTCTTGTACCAGAAGTAGCATTATATGATTGGGCACAACCCACCGTCAACAATCTGGAAACCACACTTGGAGTCCCTCAGATACAAGCAGAATCATTTCAAATCACAAACAACATACTACATTTGTTGTAGAATAAGGGACTTTTCTCATGGTCATACGTTGAATATCCTTAACAGCATCTGAAGAATTTCCTGTCGATATGTGTCACACAAAGGCAACCTAATGTGACACCGGAAGCAAAAAAGTTGTTGTTGTTTCCGTTCTCAGTGACAGGAGAAGCTCAGACTTGGATTAATCCACTCCCCATAAATTCCATCACTACTTGGGAGGAATTAGTCAAGAAATGTTTGAACAAGTTTTACCCACCCAATTAAACTGCCAAACAAATTGATGATATATTGAGCTTTAGGTAGAGACCGACAGAATCACTATAAGAAACGTGGGAGAGGTTCAAGGGTATGTTGGTTAAGTGTCCACATCATAACATTCCAGATCAGATATTGGGGAAGAGGTTCTATATGGGGCTGGCAGACGGTTTAAATGCCAATGTTGATGCTTCAGCAGGTGGAGCATATTTGAGCAAAACATTCATAGAATGCAAGATCCTACTTAATAAGATGGTCCAAAACTCAGGATGGATGACAAGAGATTCTACGATAACTCTTATAGTTCAATCAATGGATTTGGACCCAAACATCTCCATAGCTAGAAATATGGCCACTCTAATGACGAAAATGAGTATCCTCACCAAAAAGATCGATGAATCAGGCTGGAAGCAGCAGGTACACATAGTTGACACAACTAATGGGGGATTATGTACCCCATGCATTAACCAACATTATGTATGCTCGTGGAGTGCGGAAGGTGACAACCAGCACTATTAGGAAGATATGAACTATGTAGCCAACTATGGTGGACATAGGCAAGGTGGTCAAAATTGGGGACAACAGAATCAACAATATAGACCAGCACAGCAGCAATACAATAACAACAACAATCCTGGAGCTATCTAACCACAGGGTCAAGTAGTGCCTTACCAAAGGCAACAAGGTTACAACCAGCAAAATCAGCAGCTGGCTTATCAACAACCTCAATAACAACAGATTATGAGACAAGATGATGGGTTTGTTGAACTTAATGGAATGCTGGACAGCAACAACAGAATGCTGCAATAACTGATTGGGTCCACTGTAAAAATGCAAGAGAGAGTGGGCTCACATCAATCAGCGATAAAGGGTATTGAGATTCAATTAGGACAGATTTCTATGGCTCTAAACAATTGTCCCCAAAGGATATTACCTGTAGACACACAAGTCAATCCAAAAGATCAGGCCCGAAACAGCTTATGGTAGTGAGTCTACGAAATGGTAGAGATCTAGATCTGGAGCAAGAGATTGCTCGTGAAAGCCGACCTACTAAGACACTTGTACCAGTACCCATTGAGATAGATGATTCACCAAGGTTAACGGAGGTGACGGTACAACATGCACAAGAGAGCACAAGCAAAGAGAAATAGGTTGTGAAGGAGACTGAGGTAGAACAAGAAATGACAATAGAAGCAGTGACTGAGCAAGATAAAACTCAAATCACGGGAAATAAGTGACCACCTGCACTATTCCCACAGAAATAAGTGCCAAATATCAGAAGGACGAGCAATATATAAAATTCATGGAGATGTTGAAACAAATACAGGTGAACATTCCACTGATTGATGCATTGCGGGAGATGCCTAGGTATGCCAAAATGATGAAAGATATAATATCTCGCAAAATCGACTTCCAAAACATGTCCACTGTTACATTGACATAGACTTGTAGTGTAGTCGTGATGATACCCATAGCTGAGAAGCTGTCAGACATAGGGAGTTTCACAATCCCATACACGATAGGCAGCTATGCTTTTGCTAAAGCATTGTGTGATTTGGGGAAAGCATAAACTTGATGCCCTTGGCTAGCTACAAAAGTTTAGGCATTGGAAGAGCTAGAAGCTAGCCGACCGAATAGTGAAGAGGCCCTCTGGTATCCTTGGTGATGTATTAGTACTGGTTGGAAGTTTGTGTTCCCATAAGATTTTGTCATTCTAGACTGCCGGGTGGACGAGGAGATTCCCATAATTTTGGGAAGACCATTCTTGGCCACTGGGAGAGCTTTAATTGACTATGTAACTGCAGAGCTCAAAATGAGACTAAATGATGGAAAAAAAACATTCAACGTGCAAAAGTCTGTGCGGCAACCAAGTGAATTTGCTAACTACTCTCTAATAGAAGCCGTTGATGTAATTTTGGAGGACAAATATGAGACCTTGAATGCTAAAGACCCTCTAGCTTCCTGTCTCATGAACTTAGATGAAGTAAATAGAGAGGATTTGGCGGAGTGGGTGTTGGCTCTTGAAGGCCAAGGGTTTTGGAAAAGAGAGCTCGAATTTGAGCCTTTGCACTTAGAAGAAAGAAACATTCCTCCAACTAAGCCATCGATAGAAGAGCCACCAAAGTTGGAACTGAAGCCACTACCAATTCACCCCAGGTATGTTTTCTTAGGACCTAACTCAACTTTACATGTCATTATCTCATCCAGTTTATTAGATGTGCAGAAAGAACAGCTTTTGCAGGTATTTAGTGAGTGCAAAACTACAATTGGTTGGACCATTGCAGACATTAAGGGTATCAACCCGGCCTTATGTATGCATAAGATTATACAGGAAGATGGCCACAAACCTTCCATAGATCATAAAAGAAGGCTGAACCCCAACATGTAGGAAGTTGTGAAAAAAAGAGGTGATAAAGTGGTTAGATGCGGGGATCATTTTCCCCATCTCCGATAGCAATTGGATCAGCCAAGTCCAATGTGTGACTAAGAAAGGTGGGATGACTGTAGTGCAAAACGAGAACAATGAGATGATATCAACAAGAACAGTCATAGGATGGCGAATTTGTATGAACTATAGAAGATTGAACAAGGTCACCCGAAAAGACCACTTTCCCTTGCCGTTCATTGATCAAATGCTAGATAGATTGGCTGGGAAGTCCCACTTTGCTTTCTAGATGGATACTCAGGGTATAATCAAATCTACATTGCCCCAGAAGATACAAAGAATATATCATTNAGGATGGCGAATTTGTATGGACTACAGAAGATTGAACAAGGTCACCCGAAAAGACCACTTTCCCTTGCCGTTCATTGATCAAATGCTAGATAGATTGGCTGGGAAGTCCCACTTTGCTTTCTAGATGGATACTCAGGGTATAATCAAATCTACATTGCCCCAGAAGATACAAAGAATATATCATTCACCGGTCCATATGGCGTCAACGCCTTCTGCAGGATGTTGTTTGGTCTATGCAATGCACTCGCCACATTTCAAAGGTGCATGATGGCCATCTTCACTGATATGGTAGAGGACATCATGGAGGTCTTTATGGATGATTTCTCAATGGTGGGAGACTCATTCGATGGTTGCTTAAGGATTTTGAAAAGAGTGCTGAAAAGATGTATTGAGACTAATCTGGTACTCAATTACGAAAAGTGCCAGTTCATGGTACAAGAAGGTATAGTCTTGGGGCACCTAGTGTTGAGTAAGTTCATTGAGGTAGATCATGTAAAGGTTGATGTGATCGAAAAGATTACACCACCCACTTCCGTCAAACCAATAAGAAGTTTCCTTGGCCACGCCGGGTTCAATAGACAGTTTATAAAAGATATTTCCAAATTGCTAACCCCTTGTGTAAATTGCTTGAAAACGATCACCCTTTTGTGTTTTTTGATGTCTGCATGGTAGCTTTTGAGGGATTGAAGAAGAGGCTAGTGACAACACCTATCATAGTTGCACCTGACTGCGAGCAACCATTTGAGCTGATGTGTGACGCAAGCGACTATGCTGTGGGAGCAGTGCTTCGGCAGCGCAAAGACAAAGTCATATATCCAAGATATTATGCAAGTAGAACTTTGAGTAGTGCCCAACTAAATTACACAGTGACCGAGAAGGAGATGCTAGCAGTGGTGTTGGCATTTGACAAATTCAGGTCATACCTGATAGGCTCGAAGGTAATTATTTATAGTGACCATGCTGCTCTCAGGTAAATAATTGATAAGAAGGAGTCAAAGCCACGCCTGATTCGATAGGTGCTACTACTGCAAGAATTTGACTTGGAAATCCGTGACCGAAAGGGATTGGAGAACCAAGTGGCTGATCACTTGTCTAGGCTGGAAGGATCCGAAAAGAAGGTTGAGGTGGAAGCGATTGTGGAGACTTTCCTAGATGTACAACTACTAGCCACGAGTCTTGAGGTAGCGCCATGGTATGCAGACATTGCAAACTACCTGGCAAGCGGTATTGTTCCCTATGACCTTTCCTCTGTTCAAAAGAAAAAGTTCTTTCATGAGTGTCACATGTATTATTGGGATGAGCCTCATCTATTTAGTATTTATGTTGATAACATGATCCGGAGATGCATCCCTGAGATAAATCAATCTTTTATTTTGCAGGCTTGTCACGCGTCACCATATGGTGGCTATTTTGGGGGAGTAAGGACAACTGTGAAAGTGCTGGAGTCGGGCTTCTACTGGCTGACATTGTTCAAAGATGCATACTCATGGGTGAAGGGTTGTGATGAATGCCAACGAACGGGGAATATTTCCCGCCGACATGAGATTCCTATGAACCCAATTCAGGAGGTAGAAGTGTTTGATATATGAGGAATCGATTTCATAGGGCCTTTCGTCAGCTCATATGGAAACAAGTACATACTCGTAGCTATGGACTACGTGCCAAAATGGGTAGAGGCTACAACACTCCCTACAAATGATGCAAATGGTCTAATTGGTTTTTTGAGAAAGAATATATTCACCCGATTTGGCACTCCAAGGGCAATTATCGGTGACGGAGGCACTCACTTCTGTAATCGAGCCTGCACAAAGTTATTAGAAAAGTATGATGTACACCATAAGGTTGCCACCCCATATCATCCGCAAATGAGTGGGCAAGTGGAAGTTTCGAATAGAGAGATAAAGAGCGTTTTGACAAAGACTGTGAATGCTACAAGAATGGATTGGGTGAGAAAGTTAGATGACGCACTCTAGGCCTATCCTATCGCTTTCAAAACTCTGATTGGCATGTCGCCGTATAAATTGGTATTTGGGAAGGCGTGTCACTTAATAGTAGAGTCGGAGCATATAGCTTTATGGGAATTGAGGCAGCTGAATCTTGATATAGAAGCTGCGGGTACAAGTAGATTCATAGAGTTGCACGAGCTTGATGAGTTTCGCTACCATGGTTTTGAGAGCACAAGACTCTACAAGGAGAGAATGAAGATGATGCATGATAAAAATATTCTTGAGCAGAGTTTTAAACCCGGAGATAAGGTATTGCTATACAATTCAAGATTGAGGTTATTTTCGGGCAAATTAAGGTCAAGATGGTCAGGACCATTTCGTGTGGTAGAGATTCACCCCACTGGTGCCGTAGAGATTGCTGCGGAAAAATGACATTATTTGGGCATGGATGATGCGAAAGTAGTGTCAGTGACTCATATGCTCGAGCCATCCAGGTTGATCAATCCTTAAGTACAATTACTTGCATCGTGCCGCGATGTTAAATCAGGCACTTCATGGTGAGCAACCCATTGTAATGTTGTATTCGTTGTGCTGCGACGTTAACTAAGGTGCTCGTTGGGAGGCAACCCAATTCGTAGTTGATTTTTAGTGTAGTTAGAATTTTCTTTTCGATTTTAGGTACTAACAAGTTGCAGGTGATTTTGGGCAAGTCGAGCAGGATGTTAATCGTCGCCTGAAGGAAACCTGACGGGGGAGCTCGCCTCGCGAGGGTTGAGGCGAGGTGTAGCTGGCAAAATAGCTCGCCTCGCATGGGCTTGGGCGAGCTGCAGCTCGCGTTACATCTAGCGTTGCAAGGGATGAGGCCTGATGGACCAAGTGACATACCACGCGCTGCAAGTCCCCAGGATCGCATTTGAGCTCGCGTAGTGCGGGCTAGGGCAAGGTAAGTTTCACGCATCATCAGGTAAGGATTTTTTGGCTTATTTTAATTTTTTTTCCTTATTTCTATTAACACCTCCCTCACTTAAATGCCCAAATCTAAACAAAATAAAAACCTAACCTAAACAAAACGCACAATACTGCTCACAAAAGTTCCTTACCCTCTCACACTCACCAGCACACTGCCCATCATTGTCTCTCCCATACCTATTGAAGTCAAGCAAACTCCTGCTATTTCTTTCACTTGCACCAGCAATTCACAGGCAGATCCTTCCTCTTAAAGCTTCTAAGGTATGATTCTTATATCTTTCCTTTGCAATTTCGAGTTGGGTAAAGGTATGCAATTAGACACGAAATTTGGGGGTTGTTCTTCATTGTAGTATTGTGTTTGTGTGTTCCACCCCCATGAACCACATAGGAATGGTGTTGCTATTGTGTGATCAAGTGGTAGCAAGAAACTCCAAAGCTGATTTGGGAGGGTGAGGCAATCCCTCAACCCTACAAGCACTCCCATGGCACTAGTGCATGCTAAGTGGTTGCTATAATGCCTCAATGGCATTCCTTGTCCCCATTGGAGCCCGAGTCTCTGGGATTGATAGACTAGTGTTATGTAGTCATGCACCACGTTAAAAGCTTAAGTGTGGGGTGGCTCACTGGTAGCCCGGTGCTTCGAAATTGGATGAAGCACCCATGTGTTGTTTGATTCTTATGGTAAGAAAATACGAGGTAAAGTCTGAGTAACCTTGGAAATTTGGGCAAGACCATGTGTGTCATATCGTAATGCAGTTTTAACTGACTAATGATTACTTTTGTAGGAACGAATATGCTTCCATGAAAAGACACCAGCAAAGGAAAGGCTACTTCCACTGCTCCGGCTAAAGCAAAGGCGACCTCCGTACCTCCCCCAAAGAAGAGAAAAGGGGGAGAAGCTACCACCAGTCAAGGTGAAGAAGAACAAGTTGTGGTAGCTGTAGCAGCCATGCGTCCACAACACCAAGGCCAATAGAAGTTTGGCATCAGAAGCATACCCATGCATACTAAGTATTGGTACAGGCATTGTAGGCCTAAACATGTACATCCGAAAGCCGCTATCCCTGAGCGCCGACTGCAAGAAAAGTACCAGGCTATTTGGAGGGGCATACATGATTTGTGGTTAAGCTATGTCTTCAAGAATACAGGGGATATTAATCTCAATCTAGTGCAGGAATTCTATGCAGGGTTGTTCCTCAGGAATCCGAACAGCTGGCGCCGATTCGTGGACGGTTGATAAACTTTTCAGCCACAGCCATATGTAACTTCTTAAGTGCTCCGGATGTTCCTGTCGACCCATTGGACTACTTTATTCGCCGTCCTACATATAGAGAGCTAAGACACACGTTATGTGGTGTTAATTCTACGGTAGGGTGGATCCGTGATAAGAAAACAAATCGGCACAGGAAGTTCCCCAAAAAGAAGATGAGGGCGGAGGCTCAAGTTTGGTTGAAACTGATTAATGCACGGCTCCTACCATGGAATCATAACACGCTCATTTGCCGAGAGAGGACTTGTATGCTCTACTTCATCATGACGGGTCAAAGGTTGAATATGGGTCATCTGGTTCGCTACCAAATGTCTTTGGTAAGAACGAGCAAGAAGGTAGATCAAATGCCATTTGACAATTTGTTGACTCAGTTCTTAAGACACGGGGAGTTTAAGGAGGAGCCAGCGTTCGACCACATCATTGATCATCCCCTACGACAAACAGACATTACTAGCATTCGGGTAAAGGAAGAGACTGCCATGCCATCATTGCCTAGTGCCGAGCACAATGCTCGTGATGATAGTTTTATGGCCCATCTATATGGGATGATGGATTTGCAGCTGCAGATAGGGGGACGGTCAGCCACTATAGCAGAGAGGGACATATTGGAGGAGGGGTTCCCGCTGAACACTCATGCTCAGCAACTGGTTGGGCTAGGTGATAGATACAAACTCCTAGATGATGAGGATGTCAACACACATGAGCAGTCCGAGGCCGAGCCAGAGCAGTCAGATAATGAGGATGATGATGAAGAGGAGGAAGCACAAGATGAAGAGTGGGAAGCCTCAGAGGATGAGGGCGATGACGCAACTTGACCAGGGAGTTTTTCTTACACCCTACTCATTTTTCTTGTTTTGTCATTTTGTACATGCACTAAGGACAATGCATGATCTAAGTGTGGGGTGGGGACTCGTAAATGTTACTTTTGCTTAGTTATTTGTTTTTTAGTAAGTGTCATCTTTGTTCTAGTTGATTATTTTAGTTATTAATTTAGTTAATTATTTTAGTTATTAATTTAGTTAATTATTTTAGTTATTAATTTAGTTAATTGTTTTAGTTATTTGTTTTTAGTTATTTGTTGTTCGTTAGAAAAAAAAATAAAAAAGAAAAGAAATATTGAACTCTTCTCGACGATGGATCTCCTAGACAGTTTTCTCGAGGGAAGTAAATCTAAAGAAAAACAAACCAAAAAGATTTTCTTGTAGGTAGTGTAGTAATTCCCCCTTGGTTTTTTTTGGGCCGCGGTTATTTTCCAAGGGCTTTTAGTTGAACCGGGTGTAGTTAATTTTAATTTTTAGGAGTAGGAACCACGGGGCTATGCATTTAATTGCAGCAATATCTCTTAGCTTTGTTATGCCTTGAGAATAGATAGTACTATGCTTGTGACACTTAGGCTTAGTTTTTGACTCTAGTATAAGTACCTTAAATCAAACATTCTTAATTATGCTTAACGGCTTGGACTGGAGTGTCACGATGAAACCAATCTTGTGTGAGTTATGTGCCATGTCTGTGTAAGGTTTTGTATGTATTCTGTGCATTGCATTGGATGTATAGAACTTGCCCCGTGTGTGTGCAAAGTGAAAAAAGTAGTCTTGTTCAGTCTAGGAAGTGATATAAGCGTTTCTTTGTTAAGCCAGATATATATAGTTTACCCACCTAAATTTTATGTATCGTAGTTAACCCCTTTGAGCCTATAATCCTGTTTCTTTGGTAACCACATTATAAGCAGTACCCTTTTGTTTTAATAGACCATATAATTGAACCTTGTCACCTCTCATGAGCACTTGAATTGTGATGAATTATGAAAAAGGTAAAGTGTGGGGTGGTGTGTTGGCTTTTGAGTGGAAAAATTGAAATAAAGAGAAAGGTGCACTGTTTTGAAAAACAAAGAACAAAAAAGAGGTTAATAAAAGCCACTTGAANCGATGAAACCAATCCTGAGTGAGTTATGTGCCATGTCTGTGTAAGGTTTTGTATGTATTCTGTGCATTGCATTGGATGTATAGAACTTGCCCCGTGTGTGTGCAAAGTGAAAAAAGTAGTCTTGTTCAGTCTAGGAAGTGATATAAGCGTTTCTTTGTTAAGCCAGATATATATAGTTTACCCACCTAAATTTTATGTATCGTAGTTAACCCCTTTGAGCCTATAATCCTGTTTCTTTGGTAACCACATTATAAGCAGTACCCTTTTGTTTTAATAGACCATATAATTGAACCTTGTCACCTCTCATGAGCACTTGAATTGTGATGAATTATGAAAAAGGTAAAGTGTGGGGTGGTGTGTTGGCTTTTGAGTGGAAAAATTGAAATAAAGAGAAAGGTGCACTGTTTTGAAAAACAAAGAACAAAAAAGAGGTTAATAAAAGCCACTTGAAGAGAAAAAAAAAAGACAAAAACATGATAATAGTGTATTGTATGAAAAATAATTCTTGATGATGGTGGCTAGTGATATACTTGTGGTTAAATAAGTATGGGGTAATATAATTTGAAGTGAAGGTGTAATGTTGGGTTTGACATAAGTATGAGCTGTTGTATTAGGGTATATGTATTAAAGTTCTTAAGGGAGGTGTAGTCACTCATATCCAAATGTATCCTACCCGACCAATAGCCTACATTACAACCAATGAAACTCCTACTTGTTCTTAGATTGAATGAACACGATTAGTAGAGTATTACATTACGGGAAAGCCTATGGTGCATCATTTGTGGCATATAAATGTTATTTCTGTGAGCGAGTTTTTTCCTATCTTGAGTTCCTACGTTCCTAAAATTTATTGTCTGTCGAACTAAGCTTTTTGATTGGGTGAGGGCACGTGATTCATTACGGAAAGGTAATGTCCTTGACCTCCATGTTAGAGTAAGTTAGTGAATTATGAATAAGTCATGTTATTTATGAGTCAAATCTTGAGGCGAGGATGTTACACCTTTTGGACTTAGACTATTTAAAATATTTTTGGTGTAATGAGTTAAGGGAATTGTTTAGAAAGGCTGTATCTATAAATGTAGTTTGATTGCTCGAAGACGAGCAATGTTTAAGTGTGGGGTATTGATGTTTTCCTATAATTCCATAGTTGAGCACAATATTCGCCTTGCATTTTATATTCTTTAAAGATAAACTACACTTTATTTGCACGTAATGGAGTCTATTATATGTGTAGGTGAATTGGAGATGAAAGTAGAGCAAAGAGGAGTAATTAAAGTCTAAAGAATTATCTAAAATAGTTGAAAAGAAGAAAGAAAGAAGTGAGCAGCCGACAAATGAAAAGCTGGCGAAGCCAGCCCTAGAGTAGGCATTAGAGCAGGATGGGCGAGCCCTTTAGCTCGCGTGGGAGATGGCGACGCCAGGCCTGGGGCGAGCTCAAGCAAGAGTTATACCTCGCTACGCCAGGCATGGGGCGAACTTATGCTGGCGTTTTGCCTCGCGAGGCCAGATCTGAGACACGCACATTGCGAGCTTTGAAGACATATTTCGTCTCCTGGTTTGACTAGGACTTGGCCTACACATTTAGGTCATTTCCTACAAATATAAATTGACCTAAAAATGCCACTTTTGAGGACTTTGGGAACCAGAGGAAATGATAGATCGTGGAACA
The DNA here is from genome assembly GCA_000715115.1 of Nicotiana otophora. Classification (NCBI taxonomy): domain Eukaryota; kingdom Viridiplantae; phylum Streptophyta; class Magnoliopsida; order Solanales; family Solanaceae; genus Nicotiana; species Nicotiana otophora. The sequence continues at coordinate 7,231 of AWOL01S0044809.1, read as the reverse complement.
CCCGTTGGGAGCTAGACTCATCGATTTCTATATCCCTTTATCCTTACTTTGTAATTTAATTATGGAAAATATTTTGGCTATTGTCACTATGAGTATGTGTAGCTAAACTCCTAATCAAAGGTTTTGATGGAACCTATTGAAGTATGATTTTCTTGTTATGTTAATATAGATTTTCCGTAGTATTTTCTTTGTTTGTTCAACTATAATATTATTGTGGTTGATTGAAGGGACCTCAATTAGTTGTGCCTATTTAGTATGTATTACTCGGGAGAGAGTGCTTATTTAGGTAGTTGTTGAATAACATCACTCCTAACGTATATGAGGGATCAATACGAAGGGTTTAAAGGTGGGATTAGGGATAACAAAACCTTGGTGCGACCCGAGTGAGCCGTACTTAATGCCAGCTAGCGTTATTCGGGAGAATATGTCTAGTAAATTATGGTAATTAATCAGGAGGGAGATACGACAGTCAGAGTGCTCATGATCGATAGAGAAGACTGAGGCAAATTTATAGAAAACATAGCGGAAACGATTCCGACAATAGGGGAAATCACAACCTTAGATCATTCCAATTTTTGTCTACAACTAGTTAGTAGTTAGTTATTAATTTTTGCATTTTCGTTACGTAATACTTGGTGAGTAAACATCCAAATACTTACTTAAATATTTCTGAAGATTGATTGCGTGAGTTCGTGCGAGTCTAGTAGCTGTGTTTAATAGGTTAATTCCCTGTGGGATTCGGCTCCAGACTTATTAGCCGGAATATATTTGCAATGACCTCTTAGTCCTTTTTATAAGGCATAGTTGGGTGTGATCACTTGTACAACCATACACATAAATAAATCACCCATATCATTTTAAGAAGATGAATCCTCATGTTATTGGCCATATACATGTACTCTCGTGTACTTGCCTTCTATGTGAGAGTTATCCTGTCAGCACGTGAGTTGTCTGTGCAGTCTGATGGTAGGCTATAATCCCGTATTTTAGTCACTTATTGCAGTCCAATTTTGTCACGCCCCAAAATCGAGGAGCGCGACCGGTGCTAAATCGAGTGAACCCGACCGAGCAAGCCTGTTAGATTTCCTTCTACCCAAACTCATCCACGAATGAAGATAATACATATTTTCCCTAATTTAGACAAAAACTTGATCATGTCTAAAATACCAATTCATTACCAATAGTTTTCATCACTTTTAAAGTCACAAATGAGACAAGTAATACAACCACAACATAACATAGTTTGTCTTTTCCAGCACCAATACAAAACCCACACTATGTCTACAGAGCCTCTATAGATAAAGAAGAGTACAATGATAATGCCGGCAACAAGGCTCCGGCTATACCTCAAGCATAATACACAAAGAACAAAAGATACATGACACCGGGATGAAGTTGGGCTCACCAAGTCAGTTGGGAAGAAGGTGTACTACTATCAGTGATCAATATCTCCTGATGTGAAACAACCTACATCCATTTAAAGATGATGCGCCCCCGGCAAAAGGGACGTTAGTACCATTGAATAGTACTAGTATGAAAGCCAAACACCAATTTAAGAATTTAGAAATACTATATGAATATGATGAATCAGGGCGGCAATAGAATAATATAGATAACCTTTTAAACCAGAGCAAGCCTATTAAGAGCTATCAATAACATTTATAGGATTTAAGAGGAGATCCTCTGTAACCATCTTCACACAATGCGGCCCCGCCTCCTTATCCGAGGTATGCGGGTGGAGGTGTAAGTACAATACCACAACTCCACTCAAGCGGCCCTACCGCCTCACCCCAATGTATGCGGGTGGACGTATAACCACAATACCAAGAACCTACACAAAGCGGCTATGCCACCTCACCCCAATTTATGCGGGTGACAATGCATCAACGATACCAATACCAACACACAATGGCTATGCCTCCTCACCCCAATGTATGTATGTGGGTGGTGGTGCCACAACTATACCAAAACTATACACAAAGCGGTCGTATCGCCTCACCCCAATGTATGCGGGTGGAGGTGCAGTCCCACAATACCATAATCCATACACAAAGCGGTCATGCCGCCTCACCCCAATATATACGGGTGGAGGTGTATCATAATCACAATCTCTACACAACATGGCATAATAACTTTCACATAAATAACGACTTGCATTTATAACATGTGGATACACAATCCATAGTTTGGAACACATCCTCAATTTATTATGTAATATGATAAGAGCATTTGAAACACGAATTGAACATATATCTTTATCACAAAACTTATCGGAATACTCGATTTGCAATCAACATCTTGGAACTTACAAGGATAATGGGAATTCCAATTCTTAAAGAAGGGTTTAGCCAACATACCTCACTTGAGCTTCCTTACACTCTAAATGTTCCAGAATTATTAGAAACTTCAATCTATTTAAGAAATATAAAAAATTGAACCAAAATTAGGAAGATGATTATGGTTCTAGCTCATTTGAGCATTTTATCAAACACAAGGTGTGCATAATGTTTCAAGGTCCTTTTATGCGGTTACTATGCAGCCCACATAACTATTTTGCGGTTGCATAATGAACCGCAGAACGATTATGCGGTCGCATAGTCGACCGCATAATTGCTTCCAAACTGACCCTCTCCTGCTCACTTCTGCGGCCATTATGCGGCCCGCATAATGATTCTGCGGTCTCATAATGGACCGCAGAAAGGCATTTTTCTGCCAAAAAGTTTCCTTTACTTTCCGGTGCATTGCTCAACCCAAAAAGTCTGAGCCGCGGAGAGCAAGCTCGCTGCGAAGAATTTCTATAATACTCAACACGTAAAACCAATTCGGCACCACGAAACATTATTTTCTTTTGCAAGCATTTTACGGGGCCTTACATTCTCCCCCACTTTGGATCATTCGTCCTCGAATGAGGTAAAAATCTCTTATTCGTATCTTTTGCAACTCAGTTTTCATACCACACACCAGAAGCCCCAATTCTGACTAACTCCCTAAATTTCCAAAATTTTCACCATAGTTTCCCATGTAACTAGGCCTATCCACCTGTCAAAGAGCCCCAGAAAAACACCCAAACAACATATACATAATCCAACGACGTAACATAATTCAAAACACCAACTATGGCCTCATAAGCAATATATTTCTAGAAAGGAACACCCTTAATGCCAATTGTTCAAATGATACAAAATTCATAAAAAGTAAGTCTTATAAGTTTCCTAGATCACAACTTTATAAATACATGGTCACTCAAACAAATAAGGATACTTTTTCTTCATTTGTTCCTTGGCCTCCCAAGTAGCCTCTTCAACCTGTTGGTTTCGCCATAGTACTTTCACAGATGCAATTTCCTTGTTTCTCAACGTTCGAACTTCTCGATCAATAATAGAAACTAGAATCTCTTCATAAGTCAATTCTTCATTTACCTTAATATTCTCAACCGAAAAAATGAGTGTCGGATCTCCAACTACTTTCTTCAATACATGAAACACCGGGTGTACTAATGACATCTCAGGTGGTAGCTCAACCTTGCACGCCACCTCACCGATCCTTGGAATGATTTTGTACGGTCCGACATACCTCGAACTAAATTTCCCTTTCTTACCAAATTGCATTACCCCTTTCATGGGGGAAACTTTCAAGAATACCCAATCATCTTCTTTGAACTCCAAATCCATACGACGAGCATCCGAATAGGATTTCTGACGACTCTGAGCAGTCTTCAACCTCTCCTTAATGATTAACTTTTCCATGGCATGATGCATGAGGTCTGGCCCTATCAACTCTGCCTCCCCAATTTCGAACCACCCAATAGGAGATCTATATCTCCTATTATATAAATCCTCGAAAGGTGCCATTTGAATGCTAGCATCATAGCTATTGTTGTGTGAAAATTCTATGAGTGGTAAATGATCATCCCACCTACCTTTAAAGTCTAGAACACAAACGCGCAACATATCCTCAAGCATTTGAATAGTCCGCTCTGCCTGCCCGTCAGTCTGCGAGTGAAAGGCTATACTATGATTCTCCTGAGTACCCAACCCTTGCTGAAATGTCTTCCAAAGATTAGCAGTGAATTGTGCTCCCCGATCAGAAATGATGGAGACGGGGTTCCATACAACCTGACTATTTCTTTGATATACAACTGAGCACCCTGTTCCGCTGTGTCAGTAGACTTAACCGGCAAAAAGTGTGCTGATTTCATGAGTCGATCCACAATCACCCAGATTGAGTCAAACTTGTGCGAAGTACGCGGTAATCCTAGCACAAAGTCCATATTAATCATTTCCCACTTCCACATTGGAATTTCTATGTTCTGTGCCAACCCACCGGGCCATTGGTGTTCAGCCTTCACTTGCTGACAATTTGTACACTTCGCCACAACTTCTGCTACATTCCTCTTCATATCATTCCACCAATAGACTTCCTTAAGATCATGATACATTTTTATAGAACCTGGGTGCACAGAATACCTAGAAGTGTGAGCTTCAGTCATAATTCTTACATAGAGACCATCCACGTTTGGAACACATAGTCATCCTTAGTACCTTAGTATACCATCATCCATGCCAAGAGAAAAGGCCATGGTCCTATGTTTATGAATCCCCTCTTTCAACTGCACCAACAATGGATCGTTGTATTGCTTCTCTTTGACTTCCACAACAAGCGATCATTCAGCCCTATTTTGCACAATTACTCCTCCTTCACTAGAGTCCACAAGACGAACTACCAAACTAGCCAATCGGTGAACTTCCTTGGCCAATGCCCTTTGATATGCCTCCAAGTGAGCCAAACTACCCATACATTTTCGACTAAGAGCATCTGCCACACCATTGGCCTTTCCGGGATGTTATAGAATATTAATGTCGTAGTCCTTGAGTAACTCAATCCATCTTCTTTGCCTCAGATTCAATTCCTTCTGCTTGAAAATATATTGAAGGCTCTTATGATCCATGAATATATCATCATGTTCCCCATATAAATAATGATGCCAACATTTTAATGCAAATACCACTGCCGCAGGTTCTAAATCATGTGTTGGATAGTTCTTTTCATGATTCTTGAGTTTCCTAGAAGCATAAGCTATAACCTTTCCATGTTGCATTAATATACACCCAAGCCCGATTCTTGAAGCATCACAGTATACCACAAATCCACTTATATCCTTTGGTAGAGTTAACACTGGTGCCGTAGCCAATCTTGCTTTCAACTCCTGCAAAATCTTTTCACAAGCATCTGACCATTGGAACTTAATTGCCTTTTGCGTCAATTTAGTCAATGGAGAGGCAAGAGCAGAAAACCCCTCAGCAAACTTTCTGCAATATCCAACTAAGCCTAAGAAACTGCGAATCTCTGTTGGAGTTGTATGCCTTGGCCAATTCTTCACACCTGCAATTTTCTGAGGATCAACCTTAATCCCCTCACTGGAGACAACATGACCCAAGAATGTGACCGATTCAAGCCAAAATTCACACTTTGAAAACTTTGCATATAACTTGTGCTGATATAGGGTTTGTAGAACTACCCTGAGATGATCGACATGGTCTTCTCGACTTCGTGATTATACAAGAATTTCATCAATAAACACTATCACAAAATAATCGAGGAACAACCTGAAAATGCGATTCATAAGATCCATGAAGGCTGCTGGGGCATTTGTTAGCCCAAAAGACGTCACTAGAAACTTAAAATGCCCATACCGGGTCCTAAAAGCTATTTTTGTAAAACAAATTCAGCACCACGAAACATTATTTTCTTTTGCAAAAATTTTACAGGGCCTTACAAATTTACTGCACTTCAATTGTGTTTGAACTTTAATCGCTAGTGTTTTGCACTAATTGCGTGTTTTATGCCTAGTAGGAGTGATTCCAAGCTATATAGATATTATGGAATGAAATCGAGCTATTTGGAGCTTTGAATTTTTGGAAAAAGCATAGGGGATTAAGCCGGGATAGTGTTCGAGGGTCAAGAACCACATCCGAATTTCAAAACGCAAGGAAAAAGATTCACACTAACAAAAACACACAAGCACGGCGCGTGAGGCGGCATGTGGGGCTTCGCGGCTGCCCAAATTCTGCCTCAGTCTATTTTGCACGCTCTCTGACCAATCCCACTATAGCCCCGCCTGTCGCATATCCCCATGCGGCGCGCCTGTGCAATATTTACAGAGCTGCAATCCTATTTCGTGCAGGAAAAGGTGTTTTTATCTGGGCACGACCATACTAAGTATAAATACATGTAAAAATGTTAGTTTTAGGGCTTTTGACACATCTTAGACCTAAGGAAGCCAGGGAGGAGGTGGAGAAGAAAAGCACAAGGATTTCATCATTCAATCCTCACTCAAGATAAGAGTTTGGATCGTTTTATGTTTTCCTTTGATTTAAACATTGTTGTGATGAATTGCTCCATATTTATGGAGTAGTTCTCTTTATGGTTCGATGGATTTGGTGTATTGATACTTGTTTGTGGATATTAACTATAGTTTTTATGTATAACATCATTTTGGATGTTTTAATCGTTGCATCTATATTCACTTGTTCATGTAATCGAGAGGGGCATAACTTGTGATATTCTTACATTCTATCTTGTTGGTTGAATTCATTAATTCTTCTTAGTAATCGAAAGAGGCTAATTGAATTTTTGATTAAACCTATTTAGGAAGATAATTGAGAAAGGTTCTCGTAAAGACCAATCCACTACTATCTCGTGCATATCTTCACCGATCTTAAATTAGTTTATCTTGTGAGGTTGAGACTTAATCGAGAGAGGAGTTTCTACTAAATAATTGAATTAATAAACTAGCGAATTCAAGAGACTCACTTGAACATTAAAAGTGATTTATCTAGAGTTAAATCCCAACATTTGTCTTTCACCTATCCTATCAACCCTATCTTCTCCCAATTGATAACCTTCTTTGCTCACTAGTTTCGTCTATTGTCATTAGTCAAAAGTTTAGATTCTTAGTTAACTTTAGTTTTAATTACAGAAATCTCAATTGTTGATCATCTTGGCTAGCAATCTAGCTATAAACTACAAAAATACTATTTAACTCCAATCCTTATGGATACGATATTATATTTTACTATATTCATTTATTGAGCATATTTAAGTGTGTGTTTTGCGCTCGTCAAATTTTGACGTCGTTGTCGGAGATTGGCAATCAATAGTGTAGGAAATTGTCACGCCCCAAACCTGAAGAGACGTGGCCGGCACCCGGTACCATACTCGGCCCGAGCGT
>AWOL01S0044805.1:0-12101 GCA_000715115.1 Nicotiana otophora | reverse complement strand
AAGTGGGAGTAGGTCCGTAATGTCAATTATGACTTGTGTGCAAAATTTGAGGTCAATCGGACTTGATTTGATAGGTTTCGGGATCGAATGTAGAAGTTTGAGGTTCTAAAGTTCATTAAGCTTGCATTGGGGTGCGATTCGTTGTTTTAGTGTTGATTGATGTAATTTGAAGGCTCAACTAAGTTCGTATTGTGTTTTAAGACTGGTTAGTATATTTGGTCGGGGTACCGGAGGACCCGGTGTGATTCGGATTGAATCCAGAATCGATTTGGACTTGGAAGAATTCTGGAAAGTTTCCAGTTCTGGTGCAATCGCACCTGCGATGGGAATGGTCGCAGGTGCGCGACCGCAGAAGCGACATGTTGATCGCAGAAGCAGGCTGGAGCAGCGTGAGCACAGGTCGCAAATGCGAGGGAAGTTTCACATCTGCGAGGTCGCAGATGCGAAGAAGACAACGCAGAAGAGGAAGGGACCTAGAATGGGGGCTCCGCAGAAGCAGCCTTCGTCCCGCAGAAGCGAGTCCGCAGAAGCGGATTTAGGACCACAAAAGCGGAGTTCCGCAGGTGCAAAAGAGTTGACCGTAGAAGCGGTATCGCAGAAGCAAGAAACTTGGCCGCATGTGCGAAAGAACTAGGCAGTGTACAAAAACAGAGGGGTCCAAGATTTTCTCATTCTTGGACATTTCAAACACGAGTTGAGGCAATTCNGCAACCGACTTATGTGGTGCATAGTGTGATTTCAGCATAGGTGCACGATCATGTTTTGGTATAGTGTGTGGTGATTGATACGGTGTTCGAATGTTAGAATCAGGTCTTGTAGAGAAATTCTGGACGTTGGAATTTGGTTCTCAAGCTTGTTAGCTCAGGTTATAGAGAGGATCTTTAGTCTGGTTCGAGCTAATGTGTTCAACTAGGTTGTGGTGGTACGGGTAGGTGTACGAGGTGTTAAACAGTGATTTTGAACAACTCTGGAGCAAACCTTAGCACGTTCGAGGATGAAAGTATGTTTAAGTGGAGGAGAATGTAACGACCCGATCGATTGTTTTCAGCTCTAGCACATTATTCAGCGGTTTGAGGCCTTGATAGTTTCACTTCAGGTATTATGACTTGTACGTATGGTCGGAATTGAATTTCGGGAAGTTCGGAGTTGATTCAGATGGAAAATTTTAATTTCAGAAGCGTTGAGTTGGAAGAATTGACTAAGGTTTGACTTTTGAGTAAACGACCTCGGAATCATAATTTGAAGGTTCCAACAGGTTCGTATGATGATTTTGGTCTTAGAAGCGTGTCCAGATATTAATTTGGAGATCTGTAGGTCATTTCGGCGTCAATTGGCGAAAGTTGAAAATTGGATGATTTTTGGAAAGTTTGACCGGGAGTGGACTTTTTGATATCGGGGTCGAATTCCGATTTCGGAAGTGGGAGTAGGTCCGTAATGTCAATTATGACTTGTGTGCAAAATTTGAGGTCAATCGGACTTGATTTGATAGGTTTCGGGATCGAATGTAGAAGTTTGAGGTTCTAAAGTTCATTAAGCTTGCATTGGGGTGCGATTCGTTGTTTTAGTGTTGATTGATGTAATTTGAAGGCTCAACTAAGTTCGTATTGTGTTTTAAGACTGGTTAGTATATTTGGTCGGGGTACCGGAGGACCCGGTGTGATTCGGATTGAATCCAGAATCGATTTGGACTTGGAAGAATTCTGGAAAGTTTCCAGTTCTGGTGCAATCGCACCTGCGATGGGAATGGTCGCAGGTGCGCGACCGCAGAAGCGACATGTTGATCGCAGAAGCAGGCTGGAGCAGCGTGAGCACAGGTCGCAAATGCGAGGGAAGTTTCACATCTGCGAGGTCGCAGATGCGAAGAAGACAACGCAGAAGAGGAAGGGACCTAGAATGGGGGCTCCGCAGAAGCAGCCTTCGTCCCGCAGAAGCGAGTCCGCAGAAGCGGATTTAGGACCACAAAAGCGGAGTTCCGCAGGTGCAAAAGAGTTGACCGTAGAAGCGGTATCGCAGAAGCAAGAAACTTGGCCGCATGTGCGAAAGAACTAGGCAGTGTACAAAAACAGAGGGGTCCAAGATTTTCTCATTCTTGGACATTTCAAACACGAGTTGAGGCAATTCTTCAGAGAGAGTTCACGGGAAAACTTGAGGTAAGTCACTTGTGATCATTGTTAGTCAATAATATTGAATTATCATTGAGTATTTCGACTAGATTATGTGTTTTTGAGGTGAAATTTGAGGATTTGAGCCTAGGGATTTGATAAATAAGATTTGAGGATTTGAAGATCGAGTTGATGTCGGATTTTGGTAAAATCTGTATGGTTGGAATCGCGGTCGAATGGGTGTTTGTATTTTGTTACTTTTACCCGATTCTGAGACGTGGGATCGGGTCGACTTTTTGGGCCGAGCTTTCAATTCTTTGCTAAAGTCGTAGTTTTATTATTTAAATTAGTTTCTTGTAGTTATATTCACGGTATGTAATTGCTTTTGGATAGATTTGGTTAGTTCGGTGTCGAAAAATCGAGGGAAAGGCATCCTTATCGATTGTTTGAGTGAGATTTGAGGTAAGTGACTTGTCTAACCTTGTGTGGGAGAAATCCCCTTAGGTTTTGATATTGTTGTAACAATTCGTGATCTGTGAGTGCCGTGTACACGAGGTGACGTGTGTGTACACAGGCTAAATGTGGAAATTTCGGTTCTTGTCGAGTAGTTTTCTTTTAAATTCTTTAATTGAGTTGCCTTTGCATGTGTAGTTATCATGTTTAGCCTAGTATCACATGTCTATGTGTCTTAACTCTTACTTACAATTTGTGCAACATGGTTAGTTAAAATATTTGTTTCCTCGATTTTTATTCAGTCTTTAAGTGTATGATTCCTTGCTATAAATTCGTTGTTCCATAGGCTATGTCACGACCCAAAATCCACCTAATCGTGATGGAACCTAACCCAACCTGTTAGGTAAGCCAATTAACAATTATCCAATCTAATTAATATTTAATTGATTCTAATATACTCCCCAAGGACTGGTAGTACAAATCATGAGCTTCTAAGATTAGAGTTTACAAAGTTGGTATGAAATAAATACATCATCTGTTCGAAATGTACATAAACAGATTTTTATAAGTCTAAGGCTACCATGAACAAGAGGAAACTACGACCGGAACACAAGTACATCTTCAAATCCAGCTCTCGTCGATCATAGAAACATCAACATCCAATATCTGCACGCAAGGTGCAAAAGTGTAGTATGAGTACAACTGACCCCATGTACTCAATAAGTAACAAACCCAACCTTAGGTTGAAAGTAGTGACGAGATGGAAGAAAGGTCAGGGTTCAACACCAATAGCCAACATCAGTTCATAACAACATAATAGAAGTAATAAAAGAAGTAGCTCAGAGATAAAATGCTCAGCTCGTTCACACTTCTAGAAAAATAGTCATGTTTTTCAAATATATCAATGAAAACCCAAATCCTTTACCGAAATCACCAATTCATGAGTAAGTTTGAAAATTGTGATTTTTCTCAAAACTTTCAACAGGTAATTGTTTTATTTTTAAATTACATGAGAAAAATACATCTTTATGCCTACATGTCAATATGTAGAAGAAGTTATGAATGACGCAATATCGTACAACATGAGGGAAAATGTATCACTATGCCTGTATGTCAAGTGTGCATGTGAATGCAATGCAACTCAGTGATAAAACCATATGCATACTCTCAGAGTATCATTTCACTCAGTCCTCCCAGTCACTCAGTCCTCACAGTCACTCAATCCTCCCAATCTCTCGGCACTCGGCACTCGCACTCAGTAGGTACCTGCGCTCACTGGAGGTGTGTACAAACTCCAGAGGGGCTCCTTCAGCTCAAGCGCTATAACAAGCCAATCATGGCATAAATCAATAAAACATGCTGCGGCGCACAACCCGATTCCATAAATATCCTCACCATCAGGCCCTTGGCCTCACTCGGTCATCAATTTCTCCAGTCTCTCGGGCTCACAATGTCATGAAAATCAGCCTAAAAATGATAATATGATGAATCAATAAATAGCAACGGAGACAAAGAGATGATATGAAATGAATGAACATGACTGACTATGAAGTTACAATTTAAACAAACAATTCGACAGCAGAAATGACCTTAGTAGGTCCCAATAATACCAATATTTGCCTAAGCATGATTTCTAACACAAGTCACAGCTCAGTTTCTCTAACACATACAAATACATGGAAAAATATTACTTGTTCTATTATCTAACACACTATGTCTACAGAGCCTCTATAGATAAAGAAGAGTACTATGATAATGTTGGCAATAAGGCCCCGGCTATACCTCAAACACAATACACAAAGAACAAAAGATACATGACCCCGGAATGAAGTGGGGCTCACCAAGTCAGTTGGGAAGAGGGTGCATAGCTATCACTAATCAATATCCCCTGTTGTGGAACCACCTGCATCCATTAAAGATGCAGCGCCCCCGGTAAAAGGGATGTTAGTACCGTCGAATAGCACTAGTATATATAACTAAATACCCTCTCAATAGAATGAATAATATTACAAGGAGGAATAATCATAAAATCAATGGAAGCCTCGAACAATACCAAAACACCAAGTTAAGAACCACATAAGATTTCAAGTAAATTTCCATATTTTCAGATTGGAGATTCTTAGTACCGATATACCATCGTTCACAATACCATTATTCACAATACCAATGTTTATAATACCAATACCACCGTATTTTTAGCACGGAGTCCGATCACGACCCGATCGGCTAGGCTATCTCATTAGAGACATCAACCACAATCACAATTTCAATTGCAATTTCCAGCACAATCACTACCATGTATGTGGTATGGCGTCTGATCACAACCCGATCGGCTAGGCTGTCTTATGCGAGAAATCAACCTTTTTATATCAATCATTGCATTTCATACTTCCCTCACATCTTTTCATTTCATTGGAACTAGTGACTATAATTATAAAATCATTCCTGGCACATTGGCCGTATTTAGTATTTCATGCTCACCTTTTCACTTTCAAATATCAACATCATCATCACCAACAACAACAATTCAAATCAAGGTGTGTAGTACACATGTGAGCAATTAAGAATCTAAGGTACATAGAAATTCTTCACAAAATTTGTTATAATAGCTTTCGTTTGAATTTGACTTGTAGTCGAACATTTTTAATGCACAACCCATATTTTTATCACATCCTCAATTGATATCATAACATGAATAAAGCATTTGGGATACTTATTGAACATATATCATTCAACACAAACTTACTCGGAATAGCCAATTTTACTCCCATGTTCAAGAATCATTTTACTAATTACCCAATTCTAGATAAAATTCGAGATTGAGAGTTAGAGTGTAGAATCTTACCTCTAGGATGAAAACCTAGTGAGTTTTTCTTGTTAATCTTCCAAGATTTGAGCAAGAATTAAAGAACAATTGTTGAGGAATACCTTTTCACTCTTGGGCACTCTCACTCTAAAAATGTCAGATTTTTGGTCAAAAATGGTACAAATCATCTATTTAACGAAGTAGGGTCAGGTTATAAAAACCTAAACATATTGCCCCGGAATTATGCGACCGCACAATGTTTATGCGGTCCGCGGAATGGCCCTCCGGAACTGGGCTAGTTTGCCTCACTTTGCGGCCGTTATGCGGTCTGCACACCAGTTCTGCGGTCGCATAATGCGCCGAAGACCTATTCTGCGGTCGCATAACGCGTCATAGAACCTCCCTCCGCAAAATCTCAAGGCTGATTATGCGATCGATGTGCGGCCCACAAAATAGTTATGCGGTCGCATAATTGGCCGTGAAAATGACATCAAAATTGGCCCAAATAACTACCTCACTTTGCGGCTTTTATGCGGTCCGTACAGAAGTGCATTTCTTCTGCCCAAATCTTTCCTTTACTTTCCGGTGCATTGTTCAACCCAAAACGTCCGAGCCTAATTTGGTACCACGAAACATTATTTTTTTTTCCTTGCAAAATTTTACGGGACCTTATAGTCTCGTAATCCGACAAAACTCACAAAATCCAAACCCTCATTCAGCCACGAGTCCAACCATACCAAAATTACTCAAATTCGACCATAACTTGGCATTCAAATCCATAATTAAAGTCTATAAATTTTCTACTATTTTCAACCCAAAACACTAATTTTTTGATAAAACAATAATAGATTTGTGTAATTTAACCAAAACCAAGTTAGAATTACTTACCCCAATCCATATGGTGAATATCGCCTCAAATATCGCTTCAATCCAAGATCCATAGCTCCAAATGTGTTAAAATGGCAGAAACCTCAAAATATAGCTTATGTCCAGGCATTTACTCTTCGCGATCACGGAAAATGCTTCACGATCACGAAGCACAAAATTTTCCAGCTCAAAATTTGCTCTTCGCGATCACGGAAAACCAATCGCGAAGCACAAACTCCCCAACTCTTCCAGACAGCCTCTAGTATAATGGTCATAACGTTTTTTACAAAACTCCAAATGACAAATGATTTATTTGTCTAAAAACTAGACATCAAGGTCTACAACTTTCATTTTTATATCATCTCCAAATTCCTTATAGATTGCGAGATATAAGCTTTCAAAGTTGGGTCAGTGCAGCAGAGATTTTGTTCCTCGCGATCGCGATTCACAAGGCCCCAAAATTGATGTTTGCTCTTCGCGAACGCGACCAAATGTTCGCGATCGCGATGCACACCTCTGTAGCCAAAAACTAACAATTAAAAAATGGCCTAAAAATAGTCTGAAACCACCCCGAAACTCACCCGAGCCCCTCTGACCCCGTCCAAGTAAACCAACAAGTCCCAAAATATATTACGGACCTACTCGAGGCCTCAAATCACATATAATAACATCAAAACGACGAATCTCACCTCAATTCAAACTTAATAAACTTTAAATCTTTCTACTTTCAAACCTCGCACCAAAACATATCAAATCAATCCGGAATAAACTCAAATTTTGCGTACAAGTCATAAATGAGATAACGAAGCTATTCCAATTTCCAGAATATGATTCCGACCACGATATCAAAAAGCCAACTCCCGGTCAAACTTTCAAACTTTCAATCTCCTATTTTTGCCATTTCAAGCCTAATTTAACAACGAACTTCCAAATAATTATCCGGACACACTCCTAAGTCCAAAATCACCATACAGAGCTATTTGAATCATCAAAAATCTATTCCGGGGTTGAATACAAAAATTCAAACTTGGTCATTTCTTTCAACTAAAGGCTTCCAACATGAAATTCATTCTTCCGAACTAATCCTAAAATACCTAAAAACCAAAGCCGACAATATACACTGGTCATAATACATCATATGAAGTTACTCAAGACTTCAAATTGTTGAATGGGATGTAAATGCTCAAGACGACAAGTCGGGTCGTTACAGGTTATAAGTTGTGTATTTTCTTTGGGGACTACGAAGTGGTACCTCGTGATCTCCCCCTATCATGTATTTACTTTTGGGACTACGAGGCGGTACCTCGGGAGATCCTTTGTTGCATATTTACTTTTGGACTACGAGGCGGTACCTCGGGAGATCCCTTGTTGAATATTTACTTTTGGGATTACGAGGCGGTACCTTGGGAGATCCCTCTGCCGTGTATTTACTTTTAGGACTACGAGGCGGTACCTCGGGAGATCCCCCGCTGCATATATACTTTTGGGACTACGAGGCGGTACCTCGGGAGATCCCATATTGCATATTTACTTTTGGGACTACGAGGTAGTACCTCGGGAGATCCCATGTTGCATATTTACTTTTGGGACTACGAGGCAGTACCTCGGGAGATCCCTCTGTTGTGTATTTATATTTGGGACTACGAGGTGGTACCTCGGGAGCGCCCCTGTTGTTTACCTCTATTTGTTGTGTTGTTACCTCTCTATAATTTCTTGTTTTTCATTTCTCAGTCATTTCATTGTATTATTATATTTTCTGCCTCATTTCCTTTTGTTCCAATAGGGCCTTGACCTGACCTTGCCACTACTCTACCGAGGTTAGCCTTGGTACTTACTGGGTACTGTTGTGGTGTACTCATACTATACTTCTGCACATCTTTTGTGCAGATCCAGGTACTGCTTACCAGGCCAGGTACCAGTGAGCTAGCTATACGTGGTGTAACGACCCGACCGATCGTTTTGCTTTCTAGAATCTCGTTCCCCTAAATAACACTTCTCGTACATGCTTTTAATATTTTATGACTTGCGGGAATGGTTAGTTCAGGATTTGGAAGGGTTCGGGTTGAAATCGAAATACTTGGTTCCTTAAGGTTGGCTTAAAAGTCCAAGTTTGACTTCGGTCACCATTTTGAGTAAACGAACCCGGAATCAGGATTTGACGATTCTAAAAGGTCCGTATGATGATTTCGGACTTGGGCGTATATTCGGATCGGGTTTTGGATGAACCGGGAGTGTTTCAGCGCCTAATAGTGAAAGTTAGTTCTTGAAGGTTTTAAAAGTTCTTTAAATTTGATTTGGAGCGGGCTTTGGTTATATCGAGGTTCAAATGGAATTCTGAGACTAGGAATAGTTCTATAATGTCATTTAATACTTGCATGTAAAATTTGGTGTCATTCCGAGTAGTTTAAGTACGTTTCAGCGCATTAGGAGTAAATTGAAGAACTTGAAGTTCTTAAGTTTGATTCAATTGGTTTGGGGTGCAATTCTTAGTTTTAATGTTGTTTTGGACGTTCCGAGAGTTCGAACGAGTCCGTTTTATGACTCCAAACTTGTTGGTATGTTCGGGCGGGGCCCCGAGTGTCAATCGGACGAGGCTCGGACAAAGATGAGAATTTGGAGGTGCAGCTGATGCACCAGATCTTTCAATAACGCACCTGCGCTTGGTCAGCCGCAGGTGCGAGCTCGCAGGTGCGGGCCAAGCCTCACAGAAGCGGCCAAAGGAGGGCAACCCAGGTTTTGCAGATGCGGCCCATCCTCCAAAGAAGCGGGATCGCAGAAGCGGGTACCCGTCCACAGAAGCGGTCCTAGCCGGCCCAATGAATTTCGTAGAATCGGACCCTTGTCCGCAGAAACGAGGGCGCAGGTGCGGCCCTATGACCGCATGTACAGAAACCGCTGGAGGTAGTGAGCCGCATTTATTACGGCTTAGGACCATTTTTATCATATTTTCTTCCACTCTTGGGCGATTTGAGAGCTTCTAAGGAGGGGATTTCGACCTAGCTTTGTGAGGTAAGTAATTTCTTCTAAATATGAGTTTAGTACATATATTATGGGTAGATTTCCACATGACAATTGGTAGAAATCATGGGTTGAGATGAAAAAACGTAGGGTTTAATAAAAAATTAGATTTTACCACGAAAATGACTATGAAACGTAGTGAAAATCATATATTATGTTCCTAAGGTTATGGGTAGCAACTTTCTTCAAATATTTTCGGAATCCGAGCGTGTGGGCCCGGGGGTGAATTTTAGGAATCTTGCAATTTTTGTTGGGTAATCACTTTAATAGTGGAGATATGAACTTTTGAGCAATATATTGATCGATTTATATAATGTTTGGCTAGTTCCGAGTCGTTTGGCATCAAATTTGGAGGTTTGAGCGCATTCTTGAATTGGGAAGTAAGCTTTGAGATGAGGTAAGTCTCTTTTCTAACCTTGTAAGAGGGAACTTACCCCATAGGTAAACTTAATTAATATGTGTTGTTATTTGTGGGAGCTACGTACGCACGAAGTGACGAGAGTCCGTACGTAGCTACTATTCATGTTCATGTCCGGGCAGTTGTAGGTTTACACCATGCTTGTGGACACCGTTATTTGATTATATTTGTTAACTGTATCAAATGGAACTTAGTTGAGGATTTTATTTTTAGGATTTAAAAGCTTCAATTGGAATTGTCTTTATATTTGGACACATGTTCATGTCAAGGAAGGGTTATGATTTATTGATAAATTTATATTTGATCGCATCGAATTTATGATTCGCGAGCGGGGTAATAGATGCATCTATGGTTTGAGCTGTTTGACCCTCGGCAGTGCACAGTTTACATTTATGTTGGATCGGGCCGAACATCCTCGGTGGTATTCGTGTGTGATAATAGAACTAGAAGTTCCTTTCATAATTGGTATAAATTCATTGTTTGTGTGATCATATGTTTTAAAGGAAGGAAGTGATTCAAGCTCTTAAATATTTCTGAAAACTTATTCAGTTATTTCTTGTTCTAAGTCTTATTGTTGTATATCATGCTTAATTAGAATTTCATATTATCATGTTATTGGCCCTAATAAGTGTCGGGTCGACCCCCCGTCACTATTTATTCGAGGTTAGGATAGATACTTACTAGGTACATATTATTTATGTACTCATGCTACACTTATGTACTTAATTGTACAGGATCTGAGGCAGGTACATCTGCTTACCAGTCTGGTGCGCAAATTTGATCCCCATCTCGAAACTTCACGGTGAGCTGCCTTTTGAGCCGTTTTGCAGCAGTTGGAGTCTCCCTTATGTTTTACTTTTCTGTCTATTTCCTTTCAGACAGTAGGCTAGTGTTCTTTTATATATTCTACTAGATTGCACACATACTTGTGACATCAGGTCTTGACACACACGCTAGTAGACTTATGATTTTGGATTTGTTTAAATGATTACGATTTTTACTCGTTTCCTTCCATTTAATTATGTCATTTCGCAAATTTCTAAATCTCTTTAACAAATGAGGAAATGTTATCCACTTAGTACTTTATTTAAATGGGAAACCATATCTTTGATCAGTGTTGGCTTGCCTAACAATGGTGTTGGACGCCATCACGGCCTAAGATGTAATTGGGTCGTGACAACATGGTATTAGAGCACTAGGTTCATGTAGGTCTTACAAGTTATGGGGGCATACCTAGTAGAGTCTTGTGGATCGGTACGGAGACGTCTGTACTTATCTTGCAGAGGCTATAGGGTGTTAGGAAACTACTCTTTATTAATCTCCTATCGTGCAGTTGGTGGTATACTAAAACCCTTTCTCTTATTCTCTCACAGATGGTGAGGACGCGTACGGCGGACATTCCAGACCCGGGAGGAGCTGCTCCCCTCGTTACTAGAGGCTGGGGCGGAGGCCGGATGAGGGCACCGGCCCGAGGTAGGGGATGAGGGCATCCCAGAGCTGCCCCGGTAGCACCACCAGTGGATCCAGTGGAGGATCCTATCATTGAGGAGCAAGGTGAGGTGCCCGCCACAGAGCCAGCCCCAGTAGATTTCATGTCAGCACCGGGTTTTCATGAGGTTATGGGTCATATACTATGGTTGATAGACACTATGACTCAGGATGGTTTATTTCTAGTAGACCCAGCCACATCTCAGGCGGGAGGGGGATCACAGACCCCTACTGCCCAGGCTCCAGGGCATGCAACTGCAGTATATCAGACTCCGGGTACACTACCCGTGGGCGAAGCCCAACCAGTTGCAGTGGTTGCACCTGAGCCTAGATCAGTTGCGGACGACGATCCGCAGAAGCTATTGGATAGATGGACTAGGCTACTGTCATGCCCCAAAATCGAGGAGCGCGATCGGCTCTCAACTGAGTGAACCCGGCCGAGCAAGCCTATTAGATTTCCTTCTACCCAAACTCATTCATAAATAAAGAGAGTATATATGATTTCGTTAATCAACCAATAAAGTGATCATGTTGCAATACCAATTTCCTACCATCAGTTACTTTATTTTAAAGTCTCAATTCCAAACACATTTTTCATAATCTAAAGTGGAAATAGTAATTCAAGCACAACACACGAGTTTGACTTCCCCAGCACCATTATAAATCCCACAGTATGTCTACGGAGCCTCTATAGATAAAGATGAGTACAATGATAATGCTGGCAATAAGGCCTCGGCTATACCTCAAACAGAATACACAAAGAACAAAAGATACATGACCCCGGGATGAAGTGGGGCTCACCAAGTCAGTTGGGAAGAAGGAGTATTGTTATCACTGATCAATATCTCATGCTGTGGAACCACCTGCATCTATTTAAAGATGCAGTGTCCCCGGCAAAAGGGACGTTAGTACCGTCAAATAGTACTAGTATGAAAACTAAACACTAATT
>AWOL01S0044801.1:0-10072 GCA_000715115.1 Nicotiana otophora | reverse complement strand
GTAAAGACAAATGAACAAGTAAAGGCATGAGACAAGTAATAGGATCTATTTAATAATATGTTGAGCATAGAACAAGTAAGAGCGGATGATAAATAAAGGCATGGATACATCGAACATGTAGCAAATAGAGGCATGTAACAAGTAAAGGGACGTATTTGACAAGTAAAGATATGTAGCAATTAAAGCATGAAACAAATAATAACAAACATCATAATATAATTGAAAACATGTAATTAAATGGTTGTCTCTGCATGCTTAAATCCATGCCAATAGATATACACTCGTTACCTTGCATATACGTTGTCCCCACACGTAAATCAAGTAGAAAATGGACCAGTCAAGTTCTAGTTTCGCGAAGAAAAGGTTAACATCTTTTTCCTGGAACAAGTCAACAATCCAACATGATTTTCCCTTTGGAACAAGCCTCCAGACCAATCGAATCTAGTCAAATATCTCAAACACATCAAAACAAGCTTTAGAAACTACCCACGACTGAAAATTGTTCAATCCTTAACTAAATTGAAAAATTTAACAAAACGTCAACCCAGGCCCACACGGTTCAAATCCGAGATTTGGACCAAATACGGATTACCCATTCACTTCCGAACCCAGATATGTGATTTGTTCAAAATTTAACATCAATTAGTGGTCTAAATCTCAATTTTATAATATTCCTAAATACTACCTAAAACCCCAAATTTCTATGTTGCAATTCATAGATTTGATAATAAATTTCATGAAATGGTAATTGATATTGATTAAAAATAAGTTAAAGTTGCTCATCAATGAATTTGGGAAGAAAGTCCTCTTTAACAATAGCCTTTGTGGAGATTAGGGTTGAAAAAATGGTGTAAAGTGACCTAAGTCCCAAAATTCACATCTTTTACACAACTTCAGATGTCGCCATTGCGAACTCTTGTTCTCAGTTGTGACCATTGCAAAAGCGAACCACTAATTGCAAATATGATTAGTGTCCCAGCCACACTCTTGTTGCAGATGCGAGCTTTCCTCTACAGTTGCTATGACCCTCGCGCAAATGCGGTCAAGGAGTTGCAAAAGCGAAGCAACACCCAGTCCTCCACTTGTTGCAAATGCGATGCCTAGATCGGAAATGCGACATTCCCCTAGTTTGCAAATGCGGTCTTTTCTACACAAAAGCAAAGTCTAAGCCCTCAACCCCCTTCGTATTTACGATCTTGACATCACAAATGCAAGGCATTTAATTGCAATCAGGTCCTCACAAATTCAAGACCTATAGAGCTTGTAGATCAACACCAGAAAATTCTTGCATCAACTATCCAAACCTTCCAAAACACATCTGAAGCTCACCCGAGCCCCTCGGGCTCTAATCTAAACATTTACACAAGTGTAATAACATCAGAAAAACTCTCTAGCTATGTTAAATCATTAAAATAATAGCAAATATCAAGAATCTGTCATCAAAACACAAGATTTTAAACGTTGGAACACAATTTTCCAATTTTTCGCACAATGCGTCGAAACAGCGTCGGGTCACCCGGAACCACGACAAACATGCATACAAGTTTAAAAGCATCATACAAACCTCTCTAAATCATCAAAACACCTATCCGAGGTCGTTTATATAAAATAATGACCATGGTCAACTCTAGTTGTTTTTAAAGCCAAAACCTACTTTTTCTATACATTTAACATATAAACTTCCCGACAAATGACTCGGACCACGCATGCAAGTCATATATCAGAAAATAAAGCTACGGGAGGTCTCAAAACATAGAAAAAGAAGCTAGTACTCAAAATGTGACCTATCTGGTCGTCACATTCTCCACCTCGAAAAGAAATGTTTGTCCTCCAACGGATATAGAAATATACCTTGATCGGTAAAACGGTGCGGGTATCTATTCCTCATATCGGACTCGCACTTCCACGTAGCCTCAGCAATTTGCTGACCCCTACAATTGACTTTCATAGAAGGAAAACTCTTAGATGTCAACATTCAAACCTGCCGGTCTATAATAGCCACCGACTCTTCGTCGTAGGTCAAACTCTCATCAACTTGCACTGTGCTGAAGTGCAAAACATGTGACCTATCCTCATGGTAATTTCGATGAATAGAATGCAAAATATCGGGTGTATCCCTTCTAGGCTAGGAGGCAATGCGAGCCTATAAGAAACTTCACCTACTCTCTCCAAGATCTCAAATGGGCTGATAAACCTCGGGCTCAAATTTTCCCTTATTCCCAAATTGGATCATGCCCTTCATAGGCGACACTCACATAAGAACCTTCTCACCCTCCATGTATGCCACATCTCGAACCTTCTGGTCCGCATAACGCTTTTGCTTGGACTGAGCTGTACGATGTCGCTCCTGAATAAACTTAACCTTTTCCAATCATCACAAACCAAATTTATGCCCAAAAGACTAGCCTCACCGGTCTCAAACCAACCTACTAGAGAATAACATCGCCGCCTATAAAGGCATCGCACAGAGCCATCTGGATGCTTGATTGATAGCTGTTGTTGCAGGCGAACTTTGGTAAAGGTAAGAACTGGCCCCATTAACCCTCAAAATCCATTGGGCATTCTCGCAATATGTCATCCAAAATATGAATAGTACGCTTAAACTGTTTATCCGTCTAAGGATGAAATATTGTACTCAGCTCGACTCGCATGCCCAACTCACATAGCACATCTCTCCAAGAGTGTGATGTGAATTGCTTGATGCAGTTAGAAATGATGGAATGGGCACACTATGCATGCGGAAAATATCCTAGATGTAAATATGAGCCAACTGCTTTGAAGAATAGGATGTCATTATCGGAATGAAGTGTGCGGAATTAGTCAACCGGTCCATAATAACCCATAAATTGTCATATTTTCTCAAGGTCTACGGTAAGCCTACTACAAAGTCCACAGTGAAGCGTTCCTACTTCTACTCTGGTATCTCCAATGTCTTAGTCAACCCACCCGATTTCTGATGTTCATACTTCACCTGTTGATAATTCAAACACCGAGAGACGTGACCAACAACATCTTTCTTCATCTTCCGCCACAAACAGTGTTGCTTCAAGTCATGGTAAATCTTTGTGAATCTTGGGTGAATGGATTACCGTGAACTGTGAGTCTCCGCAATGATCAACTCTCTCAACCCATCAACATTCGAAACACAACCCCAGCCGTGAAGTCGCATAACAACTCACAACAAAAACCTACCAACAGGTTGTGATGGCACCTGACTCATTTTCTATGCAAGACAAATATAATAAGAGCGGAAAAAGATAATAGAAAAAATGATAATAATAAAAGTCTAAAGCCAATTACATAAATAACTGTGTCAATACATAACAAATCCATCGGAACTTGTAAATACAGAGTCATGATCTCTAAAATAGATATACAAGTCTGGAGTACAAAAATAACAATACTATCTGAAAGAAAGTCAACAGTACAAAAATGAAAAGAGATGCCAAGGTATGCGATTGAAATGCGGCTCTACCTCATCTCTGCAACAAAACACAGCTACTCGCGGCTCGATACAACACCTAGATCTGCACAATTAAGTGTAGAGTGTCGTATGAGTACAACCGACTCCATGTACTCAGGAAGTATTGTAACTAACATGTTTGTGACTTTTATTTATGAGATGATAATATTATTGTTGTGCGCTTGTGAGATTTATGAATTGATCAGGTTATTAGCGAGTATCATTAATAATTATTGTCTCTATTATCTAGTTGAGGTATTAGAGACAATAATTATTAATGACACTCGCTAATAACCTGATCAGTTCATAAGTATCATAGGTGTACAACAATAATATTATCATGTCATAAATCATAGTGATAAATCTCGTCACATTCTCCCTCTCAAAAAGAAACATTCGTCATCGAACGAAAATAGAAATGTACTTGTATCGGGTAAAGGGGTTGGTATCTACTTCTCATATCGGACTTGGACTCCCACGTAGCCTCCTCAATCAGCTGACCTCTCCAATGTACTTTCACATAAAGAAAAGATTTAGATCTCAACTTTCGACCCTACCGGTCTAAAATAGCCACAAGCTCTTCCTCGTAGGTCATATTCTCATCAAGATGCACCGTGTTAAAGTCTAAATATATGACCTATCCTCATGGTCCGTCCGAAGCATAGAAATGTGAAATACCAGATTAACCCCTAGTAGGCTAGGAGGCAATGCAAGCCTATAGGCAACCTATCTAGCTCTCTGTATGATTTCAAACGGGCCAATAAACCTCGGGCTCAGCTTTCCCTTCTTTACAAATCGCATCAGGTCCTGCATAGGCAACATTCAAAGAAGAACCTTCTCACTTTCCATGTAAGCCACATCTCGAAACTTCCGGTCCGCATAACTCTTTTGCCGGGACTGGGTTGTACGTTGTCGGGAATAAGCTATACGAAGTCACTCCTGAATCATCTTAACCTTTTAAAAAGCATCACATACCAAATCTCTGCCCAACAATTAGCCTCATCGGGCTCAAACGAACAAACAGAAGAACGACATTGCCTCCCTATATATGGCCTCGTACGGAGCCATCTGGATGATAGATTGATAACTGTTTTTGTAGGAAAACTCCACTATAGGTAAGAACTGGTCCCACTGACCCTTGAAATCCATAGAGCATGCTCGCAATATATCCTCTAATATCTGAAAGTACGCTCAAATTATGCGTCCGTCTAAGGATGAAACACATTACTCAGCTCGACCTGCGTGCCCAACTCATGCTACATAGCTCTCCAAAAGTGTGATGTGAACTGCATGCCCCAGTCATAAATAATGATAATGGGCACACCCTTCAGGCGGATAATCTCCCAGATGTAAATTTGATCCAACCNAGATGTGTATAAGAGACAGCCATAGAGCATGCTCGCAATATATCCTCTAATATCTGAAAGTACGCTCAAATTATGCGTCCGTCTAAGGATGAAACACATTACTCAGCTCGACCTGCGTGCCCAACTCATGCTACATAGCTCTCCAAAAGTGTGATGTGAACTGCATGCCCCAGTCATAAATAATGATAATGGGCACACCCTTCAGGCGGATAATCTCCCAGATGTAAATTTGATCCAACCGCTCTGAAGAATAGGATGTCATCACTAGAGTAAAGTGTGTGGACTTAGTCAACCGGACCACAGTAACCCATACAATATCATATTTCCTCAAGGTCTGTGGTAAGCCTAGCACAAAGTCCATAGTGATGTGCTCCCACTTACACTCCGGTATCTCAAATCTCTAAGTCAACCCACCGGGTTTCTAATGCTTATACTTTACCTATTGACATTCAAACACCGAGAGACATGACCAACCATATATTCTTCATCTTTCGCCACTAGTAGTGATTCTTCAAATCATGGTACATATTCGTGACACCTAGGCAAATGTCATACCATGAACTGTGAGCCTTCGCAAGGATTAGCTCTCTCAACCCATCAACATTCGGAACACCAACACAGCCCTAAAGCCGCATAACATGTCACGATCCAAAACTACCAACCGGTTGTGATGGTGCCTAACTTACTTTCTAGGGAAGCCAAACATAATAAGAGTCGTACTAGATAATAGAAATAATGAGAATTATATACGTCTAAAGCAAATAACACAAAATAACTGCGTCAATACATAACAAATCTCCCAGAACTGGTAAACACTAAGTCATGAGATATAAAATAGAGATATAAGTCTGGAATACCAAAATAACAATACTATCTGAAAGAAAGACAACAGTACTAAAATGAAAAGAGTTTCCAAGGTCTGAGATCGGAATGTAGCTCTGCGTCGTGTATTTGCAACTCTTTGCAACAAAACACAACAACCCTTGGTGCGGGCCAACCCTTAGTGCAACTCAGACTTTATGGGTTGAACAATGCGCTGGCGAGTAAAGGAAAACATTGGGCAAAAAAATACATTTTTGCGGTCCACTATGTGGCTGCAGAATCACTCTACCGAGCACATAATTACCGCAGAGTGAAACAGGTGAGGCGAGTTTGGAGATCAGGTTTGCGGCGCATTATGCGATCGCGGACCAGTTCTGCGGTGCATTATGCTACCGCATAATAGGTCTGCGGGCCGCATAATAACCGCAGACTGAGTTAGTTTTGCCCTATTCCAGAGGGCAATTGTTCGTCCTATTCTGCGGAACGCAAAAGCATTATGCGGCCGCATATGCGACCGTAGATCCTGTTTCGGAGCTTCATTTTGGATTTTTAAAACTCGACCCTAGTTCGATTAAATAGGCGTAATGGACCATTTTTGAGCTTAAACTAGATATTTTGAGAGTGACAAAGTGCCCAAGAGTGGGAGAGTGATCTTCAACAAATTGTCCTTTGATTATTGCTCAAATCTTTGAAGATTAACAAGGAAAACAAACTAGGTCTTCATCCTAGAGGTAAGATTCTACACCCTAGCCCTTAGTTTAGAAATTTATCTAAGAATGGGTAATTAGCAAGACAATCCTTGGGTATGGGAGTTGTTTATGTTGCATTCATGTGTTATCAAAGGGTGTAGGAAGATTGTGAGCTAAAAATGGTAAATATTGGGTTGTGGGATGATGGAATCCTCTATAAAAGGACCTTGAAACCTTAATGCACACTTAGTGTTTGATAAAATGCCCAAATGAGCTAGAACCATGATCATATTCCTAATATTTGGTTCAACTTGTTATATTTCTAAAATAGATTGAAGTTGCTGAGAATTCCGGAACATTTTAGAGTTTAAGGAAGCTCAATTGAGGTATGTTGGCTAAACTCTTCTTTAAGAATTGGAACCCCCAATATCCTTGTAAGTTCCAAGATATTTATTACAAATCGAGTATTCCGAATAAGTTTTGTGACAAAGATATATGTTCAATTCGTGTTTCAAATGCTTTTATCATATTGTATTATCAATTGAGGTTGTGTTCCAAACTATGGATTGTGTCTCTACATGTTATGATTCCAAGTCGTGATTTATGTGGATATTATTATGCCAAATTATGTAGAGATTGTGATTGGGATTACACCTCCACCCGCATATATTGGGGTTAGGCGGCAATGCCTCTTTGTGTATGATTTTGGTATTGGTGTTGCACCACCACCCACATATATATATTGGGGTGAAGTGGCATGACCACTTTTTGTAGGTATTGGTATCGTTGATGCATTTCCACCCGTATATATTGGGGTTAGGCGGTATGACCGCTTTGTGTAGGTTTTTGGTACTATGGTTATACCTCCACCCGCATACATTGGGGTGAGGCGGCAGGGCCGCTTGAGTAGAGTTTTGGTATTGTGCTTACACCTCCACCTGCAAACATTAGGATGAGGCGGCGGAGCCGCTTCGTGTTAAAATGGTTACAAAGGATCTCATCTTAAATTCTATACATGTTAATGACATCTCTTGATAAGCTTGCTTTGGTTTAAACGGCTATTTATGCTATTCTAATGTCGCCTTGGTTCATCATATTCATATTGTATTTACGAGTTCTTAAATTAGTGTTTGGTTTTCATACTAGTACTATTTGACATCTACTAACATCCCTTTTGCCGGGAGCGATGCATCTTTAATGGATGCAAGTGGTTCCACATCGGAGGATATTGACCAGTGATAGAGGTGCTCATTCTTCCTAGCTAACTTGGCGAGCCCCATCTCATTCAGGGGTTGTACATCTTTGTTTGGTATGTGTTTTCGTGTTTTGAGGTATAGCCGGAGCCTTGTTGCCGGCACTATTATTGTACTCTTTCATATTTTTAGAGGCTCTGTAGACTTAGTGTGGGTTGTATATGGGTATTGGGAATGATTAACAAGTTGTGTTGTGATTATATCACTTGTTCCACTTTTAACCATGAAGGTGTGTGTGTTTTTTTTTGTGTGTGTGTGTTTGAGATTTATTAATGAAGTATCTAATAGTAATGAATTGGTATTGTAGACATGATCACCTTATTGTCTAATTAACGAAATTATGTTTTCTCTATATTCATGGATGAGTTTGGGTAGAAGGAAATCAAATAGGATTGCTCGGCCGGGTTGACTCGGTTGAGCGCCGGTCGTGCTCCCCGATTTTGGGGCGTGACAAGTACTGAGTATGTAAGGCATGAAAAAAAGTATATAAAAGATGTGAAAGAAATATAGAGTAAAGGACTCAATTTTTAAGTCTGAATAGCTCAGTAACCGTGAAATCTTCATAGTGTCATGTATATGGGTATAAATGTCAAACCATGCATAGGTACATGCGTACATAACATCATCAAGCCTCTAAGGGCATCCCATCATATCATGTTGGTCTTAGTGGGCGAAATCATAAACGTATGCCAGCTGATCAGGTGGTTGGTGGGTATATAACACCGTAACCTTTACCCATACCACATATACATATAATATACGCGTATATAATGCCATCTGGTCGTGGTTCAATGTACATGTATATATGAATGCAGTGCATAATGAATAAGTCAATAAGATCTCTCGGAATGTCATAGGATAAATATTCCTTCGTTTAATATCGTGAAATAAATTTATCAACTTATGTACTTTTTGAGACCCATGAACAGACGGTATAATAATAGGACACGGGGGGAATCAAGAACATAGGCACCCCTATTACTTCTAAGAATAGAGTCATTTGTGAAAGTTGCATGTTTGCTCGTTTCGTTTGTATCAATGGCCATGTTGAAATAATCTCATCGCTCTTTAATCTACAACAACAATAATCATGCTATCGTTAAGCTACGAAAGATGCAACTATCGTACAACGAACGACAAGCTTATTTATTATAAAAACGGGCAACATATCCCTTGTTTTGCTTTCTTTCCCCAAGTCCATAAAAACAACAAGATCACATACGACCTTCAACTATATACTTTCAGCACCACAACACACCGAACAGCCCAACATCACAATTCACCCTACATAACAACAAGTGCACAAATGTCACCAACATAACTACTACTTAACACGACGAGCGGTAAGCTTGGATTGGAACAAAAACCCAACTCTTTTTACCATATCCCCTATACTTAAAATACCTTCAAACAGTTCAGAATATAAAAACATATATTGGCATGACATTCCAACCTTATATCCATCATAAAAGTAACATCAAATAACCCAACAAGATATTACAACAATATGGACAACTTCTAGGTATTGTGTGGTTTCTTATTCTCCTATTTAAAACATCATCAACATACTAAAAATATTTACCAGAATAACAACAATATGAACATTATAACCAAGACATTCCCCGCGATTTCCAGCCATATGAAGTCATATACACAACTCCAAAATAGTCCAATAAGAGACAACAACGTCTTATACAACTTCAAGTTCTATCTTGTAATTTTTCATCCAAATAACGTAACCAACACATATATAAGCAAAAGCCCAAGAAATAGAGTGTTATACAAACCTTACATAATCATAAAAAACTCGAACCAAAGGTTTCCTTAGCTTACAAGCACCCTTAATGGCATCACAACACCATAAAGACTCTTTTCTTCACTTAGGCTAATTTTTGAGGATAGGTCTAGGTAAAACCACCTTGGATTAGACTAGGAACCTTGGAGGGCTGTTAGAGAGGTGTTGAGAGAGTTTGGGAAATTTCCTTGGTCAAAAACATCCAAAAATGACTTATTTGACTAGCTTTAGGGTGCTAGAGTGTTCTCGAAGATTGATTTGGTGTCCGATCACGACCCTATCGGCTAGGCCATCTCACCACAATGTCGTGTTTATCGAAATTGTCCTTTTCTATCAATCATCTCATCACAATTAAGGGGGATAATTTTATCACACCAATATCATCCCAAATATGTGTAATAAGCACAATCCATTCCAACACCGACACGTGTAGTTTCGGAGTTAGGTTATTTTAACCTACCCTTCCTTGGTGACTATCGATACTACCAAAAATATTATTATTATTTTTGCACACAAAGGTAACATAGGTACAAATGTATTCACCTCACCATATTTCACATTGTATGAATCTCCACTAGTATATATGTCACGCCCCGAACCTAGGAGCGAGACCAGCACCTGGTGCCTCACCTAACCTGGCGTACCCAATTGCGACTAAGGGACTCTGAACATATAATGTCATA